>JAPMAE010005995.1:1893-12741 GCA_036584705.1 Rhyacophila sp. 25_7
TCGTTTCCTTGAAATTTTCTGTTTTTTGCTCCCGATTATTCATAATCGCGCTTATTTGAAAATCTGTATAAATCGTAATCACCCCGAGGTCCCTTGGCACTACAAGTTATCGAGATTATTCTGTACTTAGTCTCAAGATATCAAACGTCAAGCCCCAGATAACGAAAAGCTGATTCTTCGTGGATAAGGAAATTGTTTTAGTTAGTGAAGTGTTAAATTAGTGTATAGATAAAAACTGTGATAATGAAAATAGTTGTGTACTTTACAACTAACTCTCATAATAAATACAAATTTGGTTAGTTGAATGTCATTGATTATTTCTAGTACAAACGTACTTAATACTATAATTTGTATTACAAGTTTAATTGAAATATTGAAATAGTAGAACTCAGACAAAGTATATTATAATTATATGATTAGTATTCACAAAATTCTATATTGTTTTAATAAATTTAAAAATACATATTTTCATTAGAAGTTATCGGACGTATTGAAATTATCTTTAATGTAATCAGAAGTGTCATTTTATTATTGATGGTATACTCGTAATTACTATAGGGAAAGTTTTTTTCTTTCAATGTTCATTGCGGTTTAATAACAATGTTTGTAATCTACTTGCGCTAAAAACCAATTTTGTGATATCAACCCTTTTGTGTGTCTGTCTAATTGAAAATATTTATTAAGAATGGAAGCAAAAATTCTTTCCATCCCCAGTTTTAGGGCGAATATAGTTAAAAGGTCAAATTCAGTGACCATTGATTGATAAGAAAGACTACAGTTTTTGCGTAAACGTATAAAGTACGTGTTTAATATGTGATACTATTGTCTAAATAAGCATTGGCAAACTCAGGGGCACTCGCTGATTAGAGGGGCCTTAATCTGTCTACACTCAATATCTGATTTTAGATAAAATTGCATTTCTTACTAAAAGCGATTTATGGCATACTTGTCAATGGCATGCAGAGTATCCCAAGTATATATATCTACTAAAAAAAAGTTTTTGCAAAGTTAGTCACAAAAATCTATGTATTCTAATAGTTCAAACGGCTCTCCTGTGAAAAGTCCAATGTGACGTAGGATAGTTCTGCAGTACAGTAACGATGTACTCGTACGAGTATATCAAATATCCACTGTCAACGATAGTAGTAAAAATGATTCATACGTTGTCTCAATTTCTTGGCACCTTGAGCCAACGACTTATGAATTATTTCTAAGATTTTTTTTTATAAATATATCATGTTTATAGTTTTGTGTAAATAACATTAGGTAGTAACACAAACGAATAATTATTTCATCTCATTTTTTAAAAATCATGTAAGGTAAGCGTAAATTTTGCATGACAGCCTAAAATTTATAACTACGCCAATGCTCTCCACTGTCTTGTGTGGTTATTTATGTACTACATTTATATGTATATTACTATCGTATATTGTCTTTTATTTAGCGTATTTTTTATTATACAAATTAATATCGACATACTTGTTATGTGTATCTGTATATATTACGCCAAACGATACCAACTCTCCAGAAATATCATATGTATGGAATCAATCTAACAAGATGTTTATTCTAGGTGAATTAAGACCGTGATGTTACTATTTTGATTCATTTAATAATGGAATGAAGCAAATCGTCCATCGACTCAACTGCGCCTGACTTTTTAAAAGATTGCGCACGATATTTTGACAATTGATCGCCAGAAATTAAATAATAATGTTTAACTAAATTCAGCAAAATCGTCACTTCCATGTAATAGCGTCCTGAATGAAATTTTAAAAATTACTCAAATAAACAAGCTTATTCTTCTCCTTTAGTTGGTTCAGTGGACAGTCATCTATTTATGAGATCAGTGACTAACCTGTGGCAATAGATACCCTCAATTTTTTCCCAATTCTATCAGAAAACTGGTCCGCGTTTTGATTTTAAATTTGGAAACAATTTATTCGAGACAAGTATCGTTGGATACCCAAAGAAATTTAATTTCTTTTGTTATATCAAGGATTATTTCTAAAATGAGATATTGATAGAAATATAGGGCAATTTAAAAAATCAAATTAGTTTAATCTTAGATTCCTACCCGTGTTATTATGAAAAAAATACTGCCAAAATTAAGTTTCTTAAACATATATGTATATATTATAAGCATATGGATCTCCAGTGTTTTTTTTAAGTGTAGTTTTTGAATTATTCGCTTATTAATTGTCTCTTTTGTCAATTCTTCATAGAAAACCATTATATTTAAGTAATAATAAAGCTTTTATAAATATGTTCACCATTAAAAAAAATCATCGGTTTCGTATGCTACGACATTTTCAACTAAAAAATGATAAACGTGAGGTTTATTTATATATATTTTTCCCTTTTCCATGTTGAAAACAATTTCAAGAAGGGGCAACATAATGTTATAAATACTTGGAAATACATTATTTGTGTACAAAAACTATACTATATATCAGTGGTCACCAAAATTTTTGAAAAATGAGCCGGACTAAATTTTTTAAAACCATTGGGGGCCGGATGAAAAATATTCTTACCGAAATTTTATTATAACATTAGTTAAATTGTACGTGTAAACAAATATAGGGGTCGGATGAAAATATTTGGAGGGCTGAATAGTTTGATGACTGCACCTATATAATATAACTAAGAATATAAGAACCAAAACACCCATGCATATTTGTGGAAATATGTATAAAAATTGTGTTGATATTTCAAAATTATTTGTTTAATCCAATTCTTGTAGCCAGAATTGGATATATATGAAAAAACATGTTCTATCTTTAATGTAGCAATTCAACTCTGCCAGCTACGGATATGCAAACGTATGTGCTGTCCACTGATCCATCGCGGGCTAATATATACTCGCAACATAATAGTGTCTTTCAACAAAAAATCTGTTGATTAGTAGCGATTGTTTTAATTTGTTTTTAATCAACATCGATATGTTTTTTCAATGTTTATAATTAATTGCAAATTATAAGACTGTATATAATTGCCGATTCAGTTGAATTATTCATGCGATTTCGGCATAATTTTCCTTTCAAAGCAACACGTCTCGGTCATTACGGTGACGAATTTGTCTCGGACCGCGGATGAGTTGCATCGCTAAGGACACTGCACAGGTATTCGTTGAATCCTTGCAGGACCGGTTCGACAGGTTTTTTTTCCTCTCCTGCCGAAAAAACACCCAACAAACTTTTTTTATGCGCGATACTATGTGCCGTATTACCGCGTGCGGTAAGGCTATCTTTTGCTTGTTTTTTCTACGGCTTTTTCGTCCTTTTTGGGTCGCGTCTGACAAAGGACGAGGCGATCGCAGACAGAGGTGTTTACACCATTAAAGAAAGTACAAGTGAACGATTAAAAAGGCGATTGAAACACTTCACGCGTATTACGTTTTTAAAAATATTTTTTAGTAGCGTATACTAAACTCGAATTAATATAACACTCAAATTCAATGTAATTGTAATTGCTATAGATTGAAATATGAATTAGATATTTTCTTACACAATTGAAAAATTCTCCCTAATAAATCAGTGTCTTAATACATAATATAAATAACAAGGTTTTTAATCAATGAGTTCATTAAAATAAATATATAAGAGCAGGTTTGAAGGACCTACCACTCACCTGTCAGTAATCACAACACGATTATGCGCGGTCGCCTGCCTGACCCTTCACGAAAGCAATGTTTTTTCCCCACATTTTGATTTTAAACCTGCTCGTAGCGGAGTGGCATGGGACGGTATGCACAATGTGCTACAAGAAAAGGTTTTAGAATAAGAAAAAAATGAGTAGCAGTTTACCTCGTCATTCAGTCCCTGATGGCTTGAGGTGCCCTATGCACCCCGTAGTGCTGACGATTCAGTCAACTTGGCTACCCAGGCTCGTGACCGATTTTGGGAGTCTGCGCAAAATTGCTCCCCGTATGATACCGTAAATTTACTAAAAGCCTTAAAGTTGGTCTCGGTGGATACCATGTCCGCGTGCCTTATGGGATCCTTGTGAACAACTCCGTGCGTGATGAATGCATAAACGGCCACTCCCACAAGACATACTTAGCAGTCTGGTAGTCGTAACCACATTTACAGTTTGGCCTATCTACTAGCTTGCTAAGTTCAAAGAGCTTTGCTGTGAATTTGCCATGACCAGTCAGAAATTGACTGTTATAATGAGTGGGTGTGAGTATTTTCACCTCATATCTCCATTTCACATCCGGGAAGAACATGTAGGGTTGTCGACCAGAGCCGGATGCCGTCCATTTCTTCTGCCAGATGGAAAGGGCGGTCTCAATGACTAGTTTGCTTACCACCTAAGGATACGATTCCTTTGCAGTTCTCGGAGGAGACGTCAGAGTGACTCCTCCGAGGATGTTAGCTGTGTTTTTGAGGAGTAACGAGATGGCACCACATAATTGAACATGCAGATCAATCGGGAAAACGCCGGCGAGGACGGGAGGTGCATCCGTAGATGTGGTCCGGTAAGCCTTCTTCAATGAGATTAGGCTCGGTCGCTGTTTAGAAAGTTTTTGCGAAACGAGTGTACTCGCGGCTCTTTTATACCACTGAGCATTGCAAAAAAAAAAACGTTTAAACTCGAATAAAAATATTTATTTCATACAAAAAAGGATAATGAAAAAGTTGGATTTTTCATATAGCCACCCCATAATATGAAAACAGTGTTTGTCCATGAGCCATGTAATGTTTTTTTAAGTTTTTCACCCTCTCCCCTCCTCCATGTAATACCATGTAGACATTCAGCTTGACCTCCCCTCCTTCCTCTCAAAGATATATAACTTTCCACATTAAATTTAAAAAAAAATTTACGAGATTTCAAATAAAAAAGTATTACGTAACAATAAAAATTAAACCACTCTCCCTCTTGTAACGTCATGTAGACGTCGGTGGTCACCCCTCCCCCTAAAGAGCGGTACACGATATTATAATTCCACAAAATATATTTACAACGGATTAAGACCGATTTTATAAGTTATAACATTTTATACTCAATGTATATGTATTTTATATGTATTTTCTTTTAACCATGTCCGCTCCGAAATAAAGCATATCTTTACGATTTGAAGATTTTTTTACAAGTAATAATTGTCAGTTAATTAATTCAACCAATTTGTTCCATGTCTTTGTTTAATTGTGTATTTTGAAAAAAATGTGCAATTTTACTAGTTACGGTATTTGAATTTATTTATTAATATGTACAAATAATTACTATCCATCAAGAATTATTCTCTAATCGATCTCGTAATTATTGTCTCTAACTCGATCTCGTAATAATTGTCGATGACTCGATCTACTAGGCAAAACACACAAGGATATAAAATAAATATTATTGCTGGCGATGGAATATGAAATTGCATTTGAGATATTTATAAACGAAAGCACCATTCACTGAACTGTTACAGATGATATTCCTACAAAGAACACTTTTTTAATGTTATATAAATTTCTTATGGCGATTGTTAGATATAATAATAAAAAAATATACACTAAATCATTGCAATTTTTTAAGTTCAAACTAAAAGAAAATATAAATGTTTTCCATTTACTACCTCTGCCAAAGAGGGTTTGGGTTCGTCATTCGACCGCAGTTTTGAATCACGATCCTCACAAATAAGATATTTTTTTCGTTTAAGCCAACTTCGATTAATGCAATCCCTCAACCCTTTCGCTTTCCTTTAAACTATAATATTATATTCCAATACAAGTTTTTATCAATATTTAAAATATATCGTATTATATTATCATCCATTTTAGGTCTATAAACAGTACATTCGAGAGTGAAGTGTAGGTCATAAGCTCGAATTTTGTAGCTTTTATAGAAATGTTTTCACATTTTCCTTATATTAGTTAGTATCTAAGTCATATATTACTAATTTACATTTATAACCATTAATAATGAGTCACAAACAATTTTCGTAGCGGGATAATTCTGTAACTTTGAGTAGAAATGGTGATTCATTTTTCATCACAATACTCGTAAATCACATGCAATTGATGACTACAGGTAAATATTATTTGGAGTACCTTATTTGTATAAAACGAAATGTTAATGCATTTTTGTTGAAAGAGAAGAAATTTTGTTCAAGTACTATTTAGTTGCTATTAGCCTTCCATCTACTATCAACAACAAGTTGACAATGTCAACTACAATTAACTAACTTCAACCACATAATATGAAACATTAACATTTTACTTTATCAACGCAGTGACGTAGTTTCAGATTTTAGGCCTTCATGGAAAAACTATGAAAAGGCCGTTTAATCCAAAAACCACAAATTTCTTCTAAAAAAGATAACTGCCTCAAAAAAACTGTCTAATTTATCAAATTTCTACAAAACAGTTCCAGGAATAAGCCAATTTCAAAATCTACTCGACTTTGAAATTGATAGTTTTGTTATCGTTGACATCGTAGGTGAGTGGATAACGCATCTGACTTACGAGCTGATGGCGCAGATTCAAATTCCGTAGCCGGTAAAAATTGCATAGTTTTTTCATGTAAAATTGGACAAGACATGGACAGAATTAGTTTAGCTGATAACTGACAATTATTATTTGTAAAAATATCTTTCAAATCGATTTTCACATCTATATGCTCCGTTTTGAAGAAGATACAGTTAAAAAAAGTTTTTTGAATACATGATAAACAACCCCTCGTTCTACAAGGCGCTTAAGTTAAAATTATAAAAGAGCTCCTTATATATCAGTCATATTTAGTGTCCAGAGAGACCCTCTTCCCTAATAAACTCGGCCCTCACACTTTTTTGAGATTTACTACGCGGCGCATACGCTACTGTATTTACGTGTAAACTCATTGCGCCATTTTCATTACATTTATGGGATTTTTCTAAGCTACTCAAAACCTAATTTTATGCGCTTAAATAGAAACGTAAATACAAAAATATAACAATGTATCTCATTGATTGGAGTATGCAGCCAAAATGTCTGACATCACTTGGTTTTCCAGCGTCATAATAGTTTCCCTATTTTGCATAAGTATTAATTTTATTCAGTGATTATTTTTTTCTCCGATAAGGATTACATGCGGTCGCAGTTATATTGTAATTTACTGGCCGATTATTAAATTTTACAATTTCATTTTATGATTTTGTGGTTTAATGACAATTAAAGAAATAACTACCACATCACGAGAAAGGCATCGAATAATAAAGATTTCATACTAAGTTGTAGACCCCATAATGTGAGAGTAACCATAACAGATGTTCCCCGATACGCATCATTATTAATTAGATTCTAAATCCAAATTTTGAAGAAGGGGTTATGTAAAATTTCACAAACAAGTAAACCTTGGATCTAAATATATTTACTTTGTAACTAAATACTTAATATTTAGCAACGAGTTTATTTTAAAATAACTTCTAAAATTTGTAGCAGTGTAAAATTAAAGGGTTTAATGTCGCCTGAGTATCCAAAACAGGTTTTGAGTTGCATTTTTATACATTCACTTTCGATTGATTTGTTTTTCAGGATAAGTTACTCGTTTACAACAATATTAAATATTCATAGATTTCTTATTATAGAATATTTGTATTTAACGATTTATCTGACAATCGTGTAGTATTTATTTTTTCTAATTTTAATAGAGAGACTTTAAATTTCAAGTACGGCTAACTTTTGAATTCAACGAAACGACTGAATTCGTTAAAAGAAAATGCGAATATACATAGTTTAAATTATGTAGATGAAAGTAGGCACTATCCATTATCTATGAAACACATTAGATACATAACAAATTTAACTAATGAAAGTATATAAAAAAGAAAAGCTCGATTCACAGAATGTCCGAGTGACATTAATTACTAAACACACGAAAAGTGTGTGGTACACGGGCTTGCCAAAAGCTAAGTAAACTAATAAGTAAAAACAAATCACATTGATACTCGTTCGTTCAATAAACACAAAACTGAAGATAACGGAGTTACTGATCATTTGAAATATTGTTTTGTTTTATACGTATGAAAGTATATACAACTTGCTTTAAGTTTTAAACATCTGTTTGATGGTGACTTATCATTTCATAACGTTACTTTCTTCGACATAACAAATTTTTATTTAATAACTACATATTCTAGGAAGTCAATTGTTTTATGGATTGATTGGTTATTAGGTATAGGTAGATATAAGTTGTCACAAAAATAGACTAATGTATCTTTAGTACCATTGTGTGTCAGTACTGTATGTAATAAATAAGTTTTTATACATAAACATTCAAATATAATACATTTTAAGAAAGTTTCAAATCTTTGTTGATTTAACTAAATTCATCTATAACGTACGTATGTATACATAATACTAAAAAATAATTAAATATTTAAAATCTTCATTTTCGAAACATATGCTCATCTTATTGTATTGTTTGTCTAAGCACTTTATGCAGCAAACTATACTCATCTACGAGTATATAAAGATTACAAACTTCGTAACTATAATAAACTGACGACACGCACGTCATGAGCTTTCTGCCATCATGCGCCCGTGATGGATGATATATGCGCAGCCTTTTCGTATTAAAAAATCAGCCAACTTCAATAATTGACGCTACACCCAAATACACTGATTACTCTGATCTTTGTTTTATTTTTATTTCTTGAGCGCTGGGCGTTGCATATTAGCATATTTTTTTTAATTTACCCTGCAAACAAATAATTTGCTGGGGGAATTCGATGATAATCATTGAAATTTAAAATATATATAAAATGACCACAATATATAAGTATTATATCCAAAGTGCATTAGAGTGAAATAGTCACGAAAATAATCAGAAATATGACCAAAGTTGCAGAACTAGCACGTAACAAACGACGTTAACCGATGAACTTGTATGGCAAGATGATTAATGACGGTGTCTAATGTCTACCCCCGAGGAGTTTGACCCTTGCGCGCTGTACACCCCCATGGAATAAAGTATTTTATGTTATTGGACTATACACGAAAGAATTTTTTGAGGTTTGTAATCACCCCCAGAAACACCCCCAGTGTCCATTTCATTTAAGAAAATTGTCAATAATTATATATTTTTTCTTCTGGCCTTTTCTATGCAATCTGTAGATAACGTATTGTAAAAACACACGTCAAACTGTCAATATTTTAAGAATTATTTTTCTATGTTACTGAATTATATGCCTGGATGCGGTACTCGTAAAAAATGTTATAAAGCACTGTTTTAACGAAGCATATTAGTGTTTTGTAATTAATTTGATAGTTCCATATAACTTAGCTATGGCAATTATGATGGCACTGAAGATATAAAATATAATTTAATACAAAAATAAGAGAGAAAGTAAAATTTCAATATAAATTACTTTTAACCTGTATATTCGATTTGATATGATTATTGTTTTATAAATATAACTATATCATAATAATATGAAATGCACTAAAGTGATGCCCCGTAGTCCAAAGTGTAATATTTCTACAGTCAAAATCTGCTGGGCGGCGAACGCACGTATATATAATTATGCAATGGCATTTGTTATTTATCAGTTCTGCAAAACGTCGCAGTTCTCTCGCTTCATTTGCTCAATATTTTACGGAATATCAAAATGTTGTTCTTACATTTAATTATTAATATTTGAATGAAAGTTATATAAAAGATTAAACAAAACAGTTTTAATGTATAATTTACCGGTTTATTGGCGGTTTTTGATGATTTATATGCATTTTTAGACCGTCATTGTGCAACTATTCTATAGAATTATTATCCTGTAATTCATCAGTCAGAGATCGTCGTGGAAGTATTTTTTTATATCCAGTAAAGCCCCGATTTACGAGTGTACAAATGTTTTGAACTCGTCGTTTTCCTACTTTTTTTATTCTGGCAACAAGAACATTCTTTACTGGGTTATGTCTTCTTATTTTTTATTTTCTTAATTATTACATATATATTTTATAAAACACGTGATATTTTTTATCATTATCTTATTATGTATGTACAAATTTTATTTCTCGAATTTGTCATTTTCTCGTACTCTTAGTTTTTTGTGAGAGGCAATTATAAAACGAAGAATCTATGTTCCACTGAACTCGTAATTGTGTCGTCAGATCGGTTCGTGTATATCTAATTTTATGAAGTATCAAAATGTATGTCTACAGAGTGCATATCACTCACTCATCTGGAATGCATACTTAGGTTAGAAAAAACAAAATCTGGTATCGGATTTATTATGCAGGTGCCAAAGGCCGTGAGACTAGACATTTTTTTCATTGTGAATATAATTATATTTGAAAACAAGTTATTTTACTAAAAGATATTCGGATTTTTTATCTAGTATCTACCCTTATACGGTTAAAGATCATCGTAAGAGGACGCAAAGTATTCGAGTCCGTCTAGATTAAAGGCTTTTTTAAATCTCACTCATGCATACGCAAATGTATTGATACAGGTTTTGAGGACCGACCGCGATCATACGCAGGCCTTCCTGATACTTGTACGAATGGTGCGTTCCCCCACATATGATTATAAATCTGTCTGTAGCGTAGCCGCATGGGACGGTATCACCATGCGCATTAATGCGAAGACCAAAGTTAAAAGAAGAAATGTATTGATAGTAAACTTATTAACCGATTAAGTGCCAGAAGCGAGTTAACTCGCACAATTTAAAATGTACTTTGCTAGACAAATTTGAATATTTTGGATGATTTTAAATATTAAAACATAAAGATATGACTATAATATGATCATTAAAAACAAAGTCATGACAAAGAAATATTATATTGTTCTATTTTTGCTTAAAAAAATCACAGATTGCCGGGTTCTAACATTATGTCTGGCACAGAAAGAATAGTATATATATATATATATATATTAGCATAG
>JAPMAE010005997.1:0-10416 GCA_036584705.1 Rhyacophila sp. 25_7
GTTGACTAGTAACGGAAACGCTTTAAAAAACGAAAATTATCATGGTATAGTCATTATACATTTAGTGAAGACATATGTCGTTGCCCTAGTGGTGAGTGGGTAGCACATCCAACTTACGAGGCGAGGCTCAAATCCATAGTTGAAAAAAAATCTACAGGTTGTTTTATGGGCATTTGAAACCAGGACATGGACCAAATTCGTTGACCTAATAACTGGCAATTTTTACTAGTAAAAAACTGTCAAAACAATCGTTATATTGTAGAAATATTTATGCTCTGCTTTGGAGCGGTATTGTTCCAAAAAGAATACATTTGCATAGTAGTGTCATTAATATAAACGTATTTATACAAAAAATGTTTTGACATACGAGTATATACAAATGTCTTATTGCTGGTTGTTGAGACATAAAAAAAATACATAAAAATACCGCTCAATTAAGATTTAACCATAATTACTTATCTAAATGTGATTTGATATCGTATATATTTAATTATAATATCATTAACGACAGAAACGTAAATTTTCTCTTTTAATTGAAATTTATAGTGAATTATGATGATAACGGTCATGGCGATGGATCCATTTTATATATGGCTGCTGTTTTTATTGATAAAAATATTTAAAAGTTTGTTATACAAAATAATTAAGTTAAATAGAAACAACGAATATATAGTCAATTATTATAATAAATTAATCAGTAAATAATATAGACACAAAGATTTCATGGAACGCTATAGTTTTACGTTATTATAAGTAGTTAAATGTACTTAAGCATAATTTATTCATAAATCTTATTTTTATTACTCTAAAGGTGCCCTTAGACGATCAATAATATAATTAATAATATTGTAAAATCTATTGCACAATAAGTAGTCTATTACTGACACCTCTGCAATCAACTTGTGGAATAGTGATGAAGCAAGTTCACTGCACGGCTACGCAGACAGAACTGAATTGATATTGCGCAATATCACCGCCAGACTGTTCAATGTTTGTCAGGTTGCACAATAAATATAGAACGGTTTTTGTTGACTCCATATATTGTGTAATCTTTCAATACAACCTACATACGGTCAATATTATTGTACAATATTAATTGTTCAGCAATATATTGAGTATAATATTGATCGTCTAGGGGCCATTTAATGACAAAACTTTACTACCTGATTTATACAAAGAATGAACGTGATATATTAAACGGATTCAAACAACATTAATTATTCTCCCCGTGTGTGGTTTAAATCTAGATATTGGTAAAGGACACCTCACCAGCGAACTTTAATATATCTCTTGGAAATATCCTGTCTCGACACCCTTGCAAATAAAGTCGTGAGAGCTTAGACGTGGGCCAGTTTTGCCTTTCTAAGAAGTTGTAATCGTTTATCTATTTATGAAGGAAATCAATACCAAGGGTAGAAATAGTTATTTAATTATAGTATTATAACATATTATAATTCAAATAACTATCTCTTTACTGATAATTTAATCAATATGAAGAAGTATGTGAATAATTTATTTAAAATATTATCCAGTTTATAGTGTAAGAAAATAATATTATGATTGGTATTTTGTAAAATGTATGGTAACATTATGAAATACATATAGTATAAATTGATTAAATAAAAAAAATGCTTAATTAATTTAGTATGATTATTTCGGTCAGAGCTTTTAAAGTAAACAATCAGATAAGTATTTAGGTAGAACGCTTGATCATCAAGAGATTTGATTGCGATTGCAAAAAAAAATGTTAGACCGATATTTTTAAAACAATTTGCATTTACCATAGTTGGAGTAAACTTTTCATTTTTGTTTGTTAAAACGGCTTAAAGCAAAAATACGAGTATATTAATCATTCGTTAGTTAAAATAATAAGAATTATAACAACATATTTTCCGGAAATTTAATTTTTCAATATAGAAGGTTTTATATGATCTTAATTATTTATTAATTTATCCGAGAAAAGTATAATATTGATAGGTTTTAAAGACTTAATGTGTTGAATAGAAATATTTGTTTTGAAATAGAAGATATATAGAGAAAAATTTCAACTGATATCATGAACAATATTATAGTACACGTTTATATGAATATTGAAGAATGTCATTTGTCTGATGACATTTTTTACTAAATAAAATTTTAAATTATAAAACTTATTCTCGTATCTTCCCATATTATGCCACCATTCCATACTTTAACGAATAGATTTTTTTGATAGAACTTAATCGTCTGCGAGAACGATGCAATCTTGTTTGTTTGAAGAAAATACACGTACACGCAAAAAGACACAACAAATCTGGGTCCAACGTCTCATCTTCACTTTTGATGGGATAAGAAACTGCATGGTTCATTTTTTTATTGTGTAATTTTACGTATAATTGTATGAATTACAAAAAGACGTAGTTCCAAGAAGACGACGCAACCTGTCACATTGCACGTGAAATTATTGCCTATAAGAAAAAATCTATAATGAATTTCATCGAAAAAGCAATACTTTGCCAGCAAATTCTTGTTGCGCATTTATCTGACATTTTGTCCTCTACGCTAATAAAATGTTTATATGTTTTTATGAATGTATTATCACATTTTGAGTAATAAATGCGTTTTATTCAAATACTAAATATGGCGCATTTATTTGAGTATAGATGCATGTTACTGTATTTGCTTATGTTTTTGTTGTAGAAAAATAATTAATTTAGAGAATTTTGATTTCAAAGATAGACCAATATCTTGTTAAACAAATGTTTGCATTTACTTAAAAATTAAACCTAGCAAACTAAAATGTATAATAATCAATATATTCGTTCATCTGCATTTTTCAATATCGTTCACACATAAAAAATATGAAAGCGAAAATTCTTTCTTAATTTTTTCCTCAATCAGAGCATCCCCAATAAATTTACACCATTCGATATCCAGTCAATATAATATTGAGGGAACAATGCATTATATTCTTACATGTAATTATGCGGCACAATGGCCCAAGAGAGGGACGAACAAAAGAACGGCAACGGAGGGCGTCCAGGGAGGCGTCACGCGAAGGTAGAAGCTTTCTCTAACCAACATAATGAACTAGAAAGACTGTGTTTCATAGAAGAATTCATTAGTAGAATTTCCCACGAAATAACAAATATTTTGTTGTCAAAATATTATGTTTCAATGATTAATATGTATAAGTATTCGACTTAAGAAAATATGCTTATACTAAAGAAGAAACTAAACATAACCGATATTAGAGTTGCTAACTTTCTGCCAATACCATATTTTTTTCTTTAGTACATACGTTCACGGTGATACCGTCCCGTGCAACTTCGCTATAGGTAGTTTTAAAATCAAAATGTCGGAAATAAAAAAACATTGTTTTCGTGAAAGGTCAGGAAGGTGACCGAACACAATCACGGTTGCAAGTACTAGCGGGTAAGTGGAGGATCTTTTAACTTGCTTGTCTATTTCTCATATTATTAATAATTGTCAATATTTACAGTAGTTGACACTAAATAAAATAAAATTTTATTAAATACACTAAGTACTTAGAAGTTAACAAAGGGAATGGATTTATTTTTAATATTGTTTATTTTCTTATTAAACATGATACATCTTAATCGTTTAATTTAATGACGATTATATTTTTTATTTAATATTTAGATTTCGTGATTTTAAACAATGCACGAAATGTGTATATTGCAAACATCGATATCAATTCATTTGATAATATATTATCGAGATCGATTTAAGCTCATATAATAATATTACAATAGAAAGATAATATAAAAATTATTAAAAGCAAGCACATCAAACCAAAATAATAAACATTGCGATCTGTAATTTTTATCTATGAGTTTTCATACCTCCCATCTCAATCCGTTACTTTCTAATTCTTTCATTTTGCTATTAGAATACTTAGTCATCTTCCATACTATAAAACTATATTATTTTAGACATACTTGTATTAACCCGCAGTCACATATCAAGAATTTTTTTAATGGATTTGATATGTTGGTATAACTTTTATTGTCTCTAAATTGATTGATGTGCAGAATAGTGTCGTCACTTTCAAGAGTAAGTCTCGTAGATATTTTACATAATAAGTAAACTGCGTAATTGTTACTTAAGTAACCATATCAGTTATTTTTTTAGTGTGTGTATGAAAATGATTTTTTTTTATGAGAACAGTCTCAATTTGACACTATAAAATACACATAAAATTTAACTTATAACCAAGTAATACATTGATAACTGCATGAATATAAATACTGTACAGCCTAAATTGAATATACTATTGCGGCTAGTATGTAATAATCACTGGGAAATATTTGTATTTGTTACAATGAATTAAAGTAATTTTAAAAGCGAGTGGAATCTTTAAGTGAAACGGTGAATAGTACGACGTTTTACCTAACAATGAAGGGTACACAAATCTTAAGAATTTCGCACAATATGCATTCATTTGATTTTACCCCATTGTATTCTTCTTGGTTTTAGGCAGGTAATAGAATTCTATTGATATTAGTGTAATAATGAACATTTTTAATCAATATTCAATACATGAGGCGTAAGACAGTTAACTACTTTGTATCTTAATAGTGAAAGTGCCGTGTAATATACAGCATACATATGCCAAAAATGAGTTATGAATACAGTATTATTCTTTGTGGTCACACTTACCATTTAAAGTATAAATTATTTTTCAAAGCTTACAAATTCTCATCTAAAATTATTGTATATTTTAATATATCTAAATGAATGTATAATCAAACTACTTATTTATTTGTAGCTGTAACATGAAAATAGTTTTTTTTTTGTTTTTTTACAAAAACAAGCATTGATGGGGATTATGAATTTTAAAACTAAGGCCTTCATTAAAGAATATCTTTATCTCAAGGAAAAGTTCATCGTTATTTAGAGATTAGATTTGATCTTATGATACAAAACAAAAATTCACTAGCAAATAAATATTTCTCATAACCAAAGCTTAAAAAAATTATCTTGTCAATGCGTCAGTGCAATAGTGTTTTAACCTGTTCAGAAGTGTAAACGGGCATATACGTTTGCTCAAAATTCGCTTTGAAAAAGTATGAGCATTTGTGAATGTCAAGTACCAAGCAATAAAATACTCTTATATATATAATATATGCGTCAAATAAACATTATACAACAATAGCGTTTATTAAATACAGTTTAAAATTTAAAACTAGATTAATGAAAAAAAAGTGCCATTTATTGGTGTAACCAAAATTAAAACACTTAAATATAATTTTCATTAGATTAAGATTTCAAACTCGCATGAAGCGTGTTTTTCTAGAATAATATTTTCTGTATGTGTAAATACATATTTTAAAATACAATTAAATATATTTTATGTTAACAAGATTTACTACTAAAACGACCGACGTGACTTTAATGCAATTACACATCAAGATCAGTGCCAAGTGGGCTTGCCTGAGGAAGCTTTTGATTACGTACATGGATTAATTGTTTGGCATCTTCACCCGATGCTCAAGACGATGGATAGTATCCAGGCGTGTACATTGGATAATGCGTTTCATGCTTAAGCTAATGGAGTGTATAATCCTTCACAATTAAATATTCTATGTATTAGTTTTGTTGTAAAATATAATACTAAAACAGTCAAATGATTTATTTTCTTGTAAGTGACAAATATATATGTATATATCTGTATCTGGAAAGTAAACCAGACTATATCAATTTTTGGCAAAATTGAAATATTGACAGTGTAGTATGTCTTGGGCGTTCTTTCTAGTAATAGACTCAATTATTTTGTAACAATATTAAAAAAGACTATAACAAAAGAAATATTACACATTGTTATATATTATCCGAGGGAAGCACCATCAAAATGATTTTGAATAACTATAGTAGAAAGGTGCCAATTTTGGCATACTGTAGTTTTCCTCTTATGTACAGATATATCGACTCATTACCGGCAGAAGATTGTAAGCGTAAAAAATGCATTTTATAGAATGTGGTTTTATCTAAAGTTCTAAGATTATTTTAATATGTATAAATTAAAAATTAAAAACGAATTTATATTATTTTGTCATTTAAGATACGGGTTGATGAAAACTTAATACCGTGCGGACCGAGCGGATATCTTTTCGAACGGATTCGATAAATAAAACAAAAATCATTGTATTGCCGCTTACGATCTTCTGCTGATAGTGATATTGTGAGTCGATATAAAGTTTTAAGTAATATGTATAAATGCGTATTAACAAACAGATAATTTTACCAACTTTTTTGAGACTCGACAAAGCATCGAATACGATACACATTTCATTTTAGTTATTTTATATATAATTGTAATTATTTATTATTTACTAAAACTTATTTCTTGCTAAATGTATGTATTTTTAGTAAAAAAATATATTATTATAATTTTTAATTTGGTCTGAAGTAAAATATTCGTATATATTAAAAAGAATATAAAATTTGCCGATATATTTCCATATAACTATTTTAGTAATTACAAAAACCTGATAAATATTTACTTTCATACAGTTTTATGTAACTTTTGAAAGAAAAATTTAGAAAATATCTTCTTTTTTTAAGAATAATAACACTTAACAAAAATTTAACTGTCACTGTACGAATAAACTGAACAAAATAAGGCTTTGCAATTCGCAAGAGGTTAAACTAAGCCATCCATTTTTTTAAAAAACTTTTGTTAACATTTTTAAATAAGTAATTTTGCAATATTCAAAATTCTAAATATCTGTCATGGGAACAAAACAAAACGCAAACAAAAATGTTTCTAAGTTGTCAATTTTTGTGGTAAAATTCTGTGCATATGATTATATAATATAAACTGCGCAACAATACTGCTACATACAAACAATATTTGTAAAAATATCAACGTAATAAGAGTAAATTTTAGTCGGTAACATGTCCCTGCCGGATACAAGTCTGGTGAGTGACTTCGCAGAGAAAAATTCATTAGCAATCCAGGGGGCACTGTAAGCGGAAGTACAAGCGCTGGGATTTCCCTGCGGATGTGGTGAAAACCTCTTTACTATGTTCATAATTCATCGCATCTGCTTTGTACAAAAATTAAGGGTTGAAATAATTATTAAGCACGGTACTCGCTGCACCACTTTTGACCTTTTGCAAAAAACCCCGTTCGCGTAATTTTCACACTTACTGAATACATGCGAGATTCGGAAACGTAATGAATAAGTAAGCAGAGAGACTCTCACGTGCTTTATAGTATACAGCAACCTTTATTAAATACTTAAGTGTAGAAATTTCATAAAAAAAACTCAAACAGTTGTTATACTATTATAAAATTAGCTCTTTAATAACGTTTTAAAACTGCTTTCAATAGAAATATCAGATCAATTTATTAAGGTTACAGATAATTGCTCGAAACTAAATTGTTCGAAATCAATTGCTCGAATAATTGATCCTCCAATAACGATTTTTCAAAAAACAAATATTCAAAATAATGAAATAAGTTAATTAAATAAAATTTATTAAATTCACATAAATACAAAATAATTAAATGTACTTGAAAATTTGTTTACAACGTAGATATTATAAAATATCTTCGCAGTCTTGTTCATAACATTGTTTATGATGAAAAAGAAGCTTATTTTAAGAGTGTATATTTAAATATATATTATTTTATTAAAGAAGTAACAATATTATTTTTATATCTTGGATCTAATATTTTTTTGTTTATAACTGTAGAGTTAATCATATTTATAATGAAATTTTCATATCGGATTTAAATGCGTTGCTGGATATAAAAGAAAGTATACGCATAGTATAAAAATGATTTAATATGAACAAGGTTGTTATTTTTTTATATTTTACATGTTATAATATAATTATCCACTCATTTAAGTTACGATAATATTATTATTGCCCTGGAGGTCAATAGTTATTTCACATAATTGCGAGTTAATCCATTTTCCAACATATGTACTGATACGATCACGATTATCGGTAGGCCATTTAAACTAAGTGTACACCCACTTAACTCAAATTGATATCTTATAATTATTATTATCGTTAAAATTAAAGTGACAAACACTCCATGCACATATATAATTTCACATAATGAACGTATTTATATCAGCCTAATATAATGAATTATTAAGTTTATAAAATTAACATGTGTTATGACGTAAGGTAAAGTATTTTTTATATACGAGTGAATGGCATATGAATGGATAACCATTCAAATTATAATGTGTTCTGTAATTAATGAAGGTTTTAATACTAGATTGACTTTGCTAAGATATTTACAACCATTCATCAATGCTTTCATATAAAACTGGTACGGAGGCAATATAAAATAAACAGTGAGAAATATTATTTGAGTATTTATTTGAAACAAAAATGTTATAAATATAACTTAATATCTATAATCAATACATCAATTTAGAAAAACAAAATTATATGTATTTTATATTTTATATTCTATGAACTATGTATTTTGTATGTATAGTAGAATTGTATTAGCTGCATTGATATGATATTTTGAAAATTCCATATACGCTCAAATATGGAGCATATGGGATCTTTACTGCATGAAGATTTTATTAATATTTCTTTTACCAATAATAATTGTTAATTAGTTCATGTTCTAGCTACAATAAAAAAGAATAAACATTTGAAAAAAAAAATGCAGTCAGTACGGGCTAGAATCCATGACACCCGCTTGCTAGAAATAACGCTAATTACTAACCTAAATAAGGTAACATAATATGATTAATTTTCATAAATGTAAATCCTTTGTGGAATGCCATTGAAAATTACAAATAATAACACAGTTCTGAACAAATATTTTTTGAGCAACAGAATGGTACAAAGCTTTGATAAGATAAATGCGCTAACGAAATTGGCTGCAAGAAATCAATACATTGCGCAGATTCTCCTGATTGTTAGTTATTTGTAAAAAATATATTTGTTGAAAAATGTACAAAAACTGTATTATAATTTCAACTTTGTAGACTTTAGTGAAGAATAATTTTATAACATTTCTTAAAAATACTTATTGTAAGATAATCTAAAGTTATACTGTTGAGATAAATGATATTTCGTCCGTATACTGACAATAGTTGACAAGTCAAAAAAGACGGATTTTGAGAAAATTGATTTATTTAGTTTGGGTTTCTTACATACATACAACGCTAATATTTTAGGGCAGCTGGGACTGAAAGTCTTGTTGACGTTTTTTTCTTAAATTAGAATATACATATAAATATCTAATCTGATCAGCAAATAATCCTTAGTCGGTTTAATGTGTTTTGCCAGTAATAAAACATCCAATATCGATTTAATAGGTAGTGATATTTTAATATTACAGAAAAACCACAAAAAATATTGCTAAGCTTGTTATACCAGATGAAAGAACGTGCAAAATCTTACCAAACTGCATTATTAGGCCAAAACGGTCATTTTTTGACTTATCACCTTTTACTTGTATAGAGAGGATTTATTGCGAACAAATAACGTTAACTTGTTTTGTTGGATTGAATCTTTGAATCCCTGTTTTTTTTGTCGATTACTGAGGATTTATAAGTCTAATATTTCAGTGAATAATATATATATACATAAAATAAAATTACAATGTAATAATGCTGTATAAAAACACGAATTCATTATCTTCATACAGGCCTTATCAATTTTCAGTGGAAAATCTCATAATAGATTCGTAAGAAAATCACACTAATTTAATGAAAGCTTTTCTTATCCGGCTTAAAGGTATAAAGCTTGTCGCAACAAATTTATAAGTTACGGCAAAAGTTATCCAATAATTAATGCTCCCTAAGATTTACAAACATTAAAGCAATTTAATTCAGTGTAGGGTCTGTTTAATAGACGCTAGGCTCGGAACATTATTCAATTTCATATAATCTTTGCTATTAAGTTTGAAAGTAGATTTTAGACAAAACTATAAAGGCTGGATAAATATTCGTATTATTTTTCATAATTGAAAAATAACGAAATAATAAATCAATTTCCATTACTAAATTAAATATAAAACTAATTATTTCTGAATTATTTTTTTTTTGCTAGAAATATGCAGAAAACTGCGTTTATTTTAATCCACTGTATAAAATTCTACTCCATAAAACTGGTTAAAGTCTGGTAATAGTTTTGCAAAGACCTCCTAAATATTGATATTGTTTTTAGACATTTTTAAATGTACACAATAAATGGCCTTCGTTCATGTTAAGTCGTCATGCAAAAATATACAAATGCTATCTCTCTAATTGTTACTAATATTGGATGTCCAAATATTTAGGACCCCTTGTCTAAATGGTCCTTGATGATTTACATGATCTCGTCACATGATAGCTACGTTAATAACTGAATGAGTTAAAACTGTCAATTATGTAAATATAAAGCTTTTATATTGAAACAAGAACACGGTTTTCATTCATTTTTGCA
>JAPMAE010005999.1:0-11479 GCA_036584705.1 Rhyacophila sp. 25_7
AAAAATGTGTTTCTTTGACTGGTGTAGCAACGCATGCCGGGTTTCAGCTAGTATTATATATAGTAGACAATTCAGTCATAATATCTTTTATATTTTAAAAACGTATAATTATAGTTAATTGACAATGTAGGTTCTTGCATTTTAATTGTCTTAAGTATATTTAATAAAAGCAATAATCGGCAAAAGCGGTTTTATGTTGAATTTCACTACCATAGAATATGAGTGTTTTTTAATTGTATAAACTAGTGAAAATTGACCAGCTGATATTCATTCACCTACTTTGTACTTATAAGGACGTTCAGTGATCTAGTTTCCGCGGTCAAGATTCTAACTAATTGCTTTATTATGTTACTTATATTTATCTCACTTACGTGTTTGAATTACCGTAGAGATATATGGTCAAATGGTTATCTTATGCATCAATGTTTGTACAAAATGTCGATTACTGAGTAATAATTCGTGGTGAAGTAATATAGTAATATAGGAAAGTAGAAATTAAATAAAATTATAAATCATAACTATAAAAAAAGCTTGCTTTTTTGTATTTGTAGTAACTGAGAAGTAATATTTTCATGTTACAGTCGTTATTTAGTAGGAAATAATAATGCACAGCGCATCTGACAATCAATCCGAGGGTCACTACTTTTCGTGCTGGTACATACAATTTCAAATATTTACTCATTTGTATTTGTCGTCAGAACATAGACCCGAAGTAGTGGAACTAATAATTAAAAACTAATTCTCATAAAAAAATAACTGTTAAGAAAATTCTTCATTATGTAAAGGTCTAATATGCTCAAAAATTTTCAAACATGATTTTTTTTTAATGTATATTGTTCAGTTATGTTAAAAGTGGAGCTTTAAATATAATTTTATCTCTTACCGTATTTTGAATGAATGAGACTGGTAATTATAAAATATTCGCTCTAATTTTGATTTTTTTATTTTGTACCGGACTAAAATCGGGATTTTTTTATTGGCACTCTAAATAATAAAGAGAAGAGGGGCCATACTTTTTTTTCAGCTTTGAAATAAAGCATATCGGTCTTCGCAATATGAAGATTGTTTAAACATGTTTTTAGAGACCTACCGCTGACGCACCAATACACGAGATCACAATTGTGTAATGTCACCTTTTTGACGCTCGCATAAATAAAAAGTTTTTTCATCCACATATGGTTTAAACCTGTTCATAGAGGAGAAACGCGGAGCGGTATCTACATACACATAAGTATACATACCAAATTTTAAAGATAAATATATGACTAACAGTTTGCAATGTCGTTCAATTTTCTTTGGCATGGTGTGTTCTGTGCGGGTGATATGCTGATGTTCGATCAATTTGTTATTGCTTAAAAAGGGGTATTTAACAGATTTAAAGAGTGACTTAATGATTTTCTCATCTTAAATATTGAAACCTCTAACTCATCCATTATTCATAATATCTGAATTCAAAGGCGCGCGAATTATCTAATAATTAAAATGAATCATAACGTCCATATATCAAGCTTACAGAAATTGTAGTAAAAAATTATGATACCTACAAAAAATATATCTAAAAGTTAAACTTAAATGTTGTCTCACAGAAAAAATGGCACAAAAAGCTATATTTTGAACATTATTATGTAATTTATTTTGCAATATATAGACATAAATATAAATTAAACTTTTACGACATCGCTATATACATATGTAAATGATGGTTAGTAATTTATCAATATTGAATAAAATGAATATTTTACACATTCTTACCTACTTTATATAAAATAGACTCCGTGAAAAGTACCTTCAATTTTTTTATCATTAAATGGTACCTGGGGATGTGATGATATTGTAGATATATTCTGCTTTCACATCTTTTGATACTTTTATAAAAATATATAATTATCAAGACATTGGAGAACAAAAATATTCTGATTGCAACTCTGGGATTATTAATAGATATTTAAAAAAGCATATTTTTCATTTAACCCTTTGAAATAATTACTGAAGCTGGACTGGACTTAACTCTATCACGCCCCTTAACCGAGGCGTATGACCACCACACGTTGCTTCCATGAATATATGTAGCTGATCAATCTTCTCGCATTCTCTCATGTCATGCCGGCATCCCATGATTCAAATACATCCTGTGGACGACGAATTTCGGTTGACTTGAAGAAGAGGCATACTCGGTTAGGATGCGATTTATGCATTCTCAGCACATGACCAAGTCTAACTCTCATCTTCACTTTATATGTAATGAGAGGCTACAAAGTCCGTTCTTTTGTCACTTCATTTCGCATATAGTCGCATCTCCAGAATTATCCGCAGAAATCTGTTTTTGGAGCTCAGTAAGCAATTATTTGAGACTTCGTAGAGTGCTATTATTTGGTACCATAGAACAATATTGTCAATGTTCAAATTCAATAAATAATCTCATGTTCAAATAAATAAATAATCTCACACACTTGTTATGGAGTTAAAGGTTTTTCCAATAAATTCCATTTGGGTAGCGAGCTCTCTTTACAAATTGGCATCTCCCGTGATATGCTTCATTTTTTACATATTATAGATATTAAAAATTACTAGTTCAATACAATGCTCCGAGCAAACCGATGTGCATGTTATTTTTTAACTATTGTGATTATTTCATAACGAAATTAAAATTCCAGATACTCAAATATATATTTGTACGTTAATACAACATAACATATCGTTAAATTTCTTTGCATCTGATGCCACAGCCGTGTTTATCTATTGTGAGCATGTTTCGCACTTGACCGATCGTTGTAATATTTCGGTAAACTTGCCTCATTCCGTCAGTGCGTATATTGAACGCTGCACAGTGTTTCATATTAGTACATAGTATGAAATGAATTTCGTTGCGAGTCAATGGTTAGCTTTTTAAAAGTCCGCAATAGGTACCATATCAGACGCAAGCCCATCGCACAAGAAATAAAACAAAACAAAATAAAAAATCATTCGTAATATTACCTATAATAACTACGCTCATATCAAAGATATTATTTTTCATAAATACGAAAAGGTAGCGCGTATATCGTCTGTTACAGACGTGTGTTATTGAAACAGCTATGACTTTTGTATTACGATGCACGCCGTTAAAAGTTTCTTATTATTTTTTTTTATTTTTTTTAATTGTGCTCGCTTCGAAACAAAGCATATGGATCTTCACAATGTGAAGGTTCTATTGACATAGTTTTTTATAAGTAATAATTGTCAGTTATTAGCTCAATCAATTTGGTCCATATGGTTTCAAAATGCACATGAAAAAATTTGTATATTTTTAGCCAGCTATGGGATTTAATTCAACTCAACCATAGACCCTCATCCTGTGAGTCGGATGCGCTATTCACTCATGAATGAGATTATAATATGTTAGTAGAATTTGTTTAATTATCAATACTAACTTCTTCCATTGAAATTATGCTTTTGTATACTATATTTATTTCCAAATATTAAAAAAAATATTGTTATTTATTTGATGGTGTTCCTACGAGTATTTTTGAAAGCAGTTAAGATGATATTGAAGTATAAGCAAGTTTACGAGCCGCATGAAATTTACTTAATATTTGCAAATTCTGAAAGTGGGATACTTCTTTTTTAAAATAAACCGTGTCAAATATAAGTAAAACTGTTGAAATTTTCGTTTCAAATTGGATATTTGCGGTTTGAAGTCTTCAGCCGTCAAACACACAACGCTTACATTTTGCGTGTCGGTATTGTACCGCCTGCGTTTAAGAAAAATACTGTGAAACACGCAAACTAAATTTTACAGAAGACGGAAAGCGTTAAACGAAAAAAAAATGGGTTGATGATAAAAAAAGAGAAATAAATATAATTTAGAAGTAATTCGTTCGTGACTACTAATCTGATTATTTGTGCTTTCCTACGATAAAGAAATATTTAGAACTTTATCAATCATATATTTTTGAACCACATTTAAAAATAACAATGAAGCCATTAAAAAGGCTTGAAAAACCCACACTGATCCAAAAGTACTCACAACCGCGATTATGCACGGTTGCCTGGCTGACCCTTCACCAAAGCAATGTTTTTTTATTTCCCACATTTTGATTTAAATCCTACCCGTAGCGGAGTCACACGGGATTGTATCACCATGCACAGTGTGCTAAAAGAATAGAATTTAGAAGCAATTAAACAATTTAATTACCTCGTTATTTTTGATTATGTTTTGAATTAATTTGACCAAGATTTCATTAATAGATAAACTTATTTATTAGTTTAATTATCTGTATAAAAATCGTTATGATACTGTAGAAAATACACCAATAATATGAAGTATTGGCCTCATTTGTGAGTGGATAGCACTAGTAATGTCCGTATATTTGAATAAATAATATTGTGGGTTAAACTATACAAACAAATTGATATCATTTTTCATATATGCAAATATCACTCGTCACCCTCGTAGATAAGTGGATAGAGCATCCGAATCACGAGTCGAGGTGAGGGTCTAGGATTTAAACACCTCAACTGAAAAAAAAATGCACAATTTAAACCAGGACATGAACCAAATTGATTGAGTTGATAACTGATAATTATTACTCGTGAAAAAATCTGTCGAGACAATATTTACATTATGAGGATTCATATGCTTCGTTTAGGGGCGGATATGGTAAAAAAAAGAAAAATGTTACTGGTGTTGAGCTGTATAATATTAAGTAATCAATAACACCTTCACACAGATAACAATAGTTAATTTTTTTTAAATATTGGATGCGATTCATATAATATCTGCATTAACACCACATTAAACTAACGATGCCTATATTATTGTTACAAAGTCGATTGTATAAATTACTATAAAAACAAATTCTAGGACCAAAAATACACTAATTAACGAAGAAATAGAAACTTATAATAATATATAACATACATTTTTAAAATAATCTGTCAAAAATAATCTTCAATTTGTGGGAATACATATGCTTCGTCTCAAGGAGGATATGGTTAAATAATATAGGTTAAATCTTTACATGCTGTATTTTGTGAGAAAGTTTATTTTAACCATCTACGCTCCGAAACGAAGCATCTCTACAGAGTGAAAATTGTTTTGCTAATTTTTTACGAGTAATAATTGTCAGCTATTAGCTCAACCGTTTCGGGTTCGTTTCTTGGCTAGAATGCAAATGAATAAACATTTGAAAAATTTTGCAACTAGCGCGAGCTTTGAACTCGTGACTCCCGCTTGCTGGCGTACGCGCTATCCACCAGCCTAACGAAGGAGACAAAGTTCACGTAATAATTGTCAATTGATACATGTCAAAATCTCTCTAGACATTCTTTACTATTCAATTATGAAGATATGACCAATAATACATTGCTTAATTTCTAAGCAAATGCTGTTTTAAAACTATGATAAAACATGCTTATTTTGATGTTATTAAGGTTTTTAAATTACTAACAAATTTCTACAGAGTACGGAAGTAAATAGACGACCATGAATAAGTAGATAAATAATGAAGAAAGTGCTAAATCGTTAGAATTAATGAAGCCATATTTTTCATTATACGATTTTAAGTAGGTATTGAATATAATGACACCGATAAAAAAATTGTTTAATATCCGTCTTAAGAAGAAAGCAACGTTAAATTCAATACTCATCTATAGCTCCCGCTAAATCACGGTCAAGTATATAATACTAGACTTAAAATAAGTTTATCGTAGTTAATATTGAAATTTTCTCTTATAATATCTCTTGATTTATTTTATCAATATAAAACGGTAAAATCGAAAATGAAATGTTCATACTGGTATTAAATTTTTAATAACTTGCACGCGCGGTTGCACAATTTTATAATTATTGTGGGCTTTGAATAGAGCTTTGTAAGCTAGACGAAAGGTCGTTGACAGGCACTGAATAAAGTATTAAAGAACTCATTTAGTTTACATGCCTGTATTGAAATAGCTTTTTAAGACTTCTATGGAATAATGATTAGGCGTATTAACGATGCAATGCGATGGTTTCCATTAAACATCCAAAAGAAGAGTAATAAACATATTTTAATATACAGTCGTTGTTTTTGTATATAAATATAAATATTTTTAAACAAAAGTAAGAACATATTTGTATTATTTATGTAAAAGATATAAATTAAAACCATTTGCATAGGCTTTCAATTTTGAGATCGATAAAACGCCCAGAAAAAACATAAAAAATATTGGACCATCAAAAATGAACAAGTCTGGCACTTTACATTTTACCTTATATAAGATACTCATAATATAAAGTCCAAGGAATACATACATATTTATACAGATGTAATGTAAAAAATAGAAAAAGGCTTCTATAACCTATTGATAAATAAACCATACTACCGATTTAACAATATTTGAATAATTTATCTATACCAAATTTTATTTAATAATAAATTGACCATAGATAAAATTGATTATTTTAACATTAAAAACTTTCAATCGATATGTTATTTTTGCAAAAGTTTTTTAATATAATGTGAAATATTATTTTATTTATATTTTTGTGTTTAATATATAAAAGGTTTTACATTTAAGATTTACTAAAATTAATGACGATACATAGACAAACGTAGTGTCATTATTATGTACAAGTTACGACAGAACCGATTCAATAGTTTTGAAAAGTTATAAAAAAGAAATGGGGGTTTTTAAAAAAAAAATATTTTTGAAGATAGAAATTACATACCATTTATAATCATTAAATTTTGAAAACAACGTTTAAAAGATGGCGGCCGTCAGCAGCAATACGCTGTTGGAAGCGATATGTGAAGTTTTGTAAAGCTTCTTCACACATATCATGGGGTATGGCATTAATTTATTTAATAATCCGCTCCCTTAGCTCTGGTAAGGTGCGAGGACAACTTTTGAACACATTTTCCTTGAGATATTCTTAAAAAATTTATCATCAATGCTCAAGTCGTGTGTTCGTATTAATAACGACATTGTTGGGCGGAATGTTGAAAAGTCGCTGAATAGCTCTATGTATCACAGATACAATCACAGATCGCTTATTTTCAATATACGCGTGCTCTGATGTTTTCCGGTCCAAACCATGTTGACTATTGAAACGGAGTTACAGACAAAACATAGGGAGACCACGTGCACCTGCTTCCTAGTCGCTAGTCGGTTCTGCCGCACCTTGTATGTATAAGCTGTTTCTGGAAATAAGAATGTTATGTTTAAAAGTATTTAGACCATAGATTCCTAAAGTGATCTATACGAACCCACAGAGCTCGATTTTGACTTGTTGAGGATCCATGTCAGCGAAAAAAAAAAATTGCGGGTCCACGAGATTCAAATCGGAGTATACATCAGTGGACCCTCAAAATTCAATATTCGGCAGGCTACGGGATAAAAAGGGAACATCTGATTTCAGCGTATATGTACTTTTGAAATTTGAAAATTTATTTTGTTCTATAATAATTAAAAACATATAAAGAGGTTTAATTCGTATGATTAAAAAGAAACCACGTCAAGCTTATGATTTGAATCCTTTACTAGTGGACAGTTCATTCTAGATACATTTTTTTTATTATTGACTTGGCACATAAAAATATAATTGAAAGATATTAGTTAAGTTTTTTTTAATAATTAAATAATCATGATATTTAAAACAATTAGTGCATATGTGAAATGTATAACGCCTTTAAAGCTATTACAGTGTATTTCACAAGTATACTTTGCATTTACTATCGTACACTTTGAATTGAATTTTTAACAACAATGATACGATCTATTCCGTAAAACAAACCGTAATTTAAACGGAAATTACAATAAATATAGATAGATACAAATACAGTTTACTCAAGAATTAATTACAAGTAAATTAATATTCATGATATTATACGAGTATGTGTCAACAAAAATCAATGAAAAACGACATTCATGCGTAGTTATTATTTTCAAAACATTTAAGCTAAGAACGTGGGAAATATTAATACATTTGCATATAGGCAGTTGTGCTTTTTGGTTGCAAAACTTTATTTGTCGGCTAACTAAAAAATTGTATTGGAAAAATTTCTCACGTGTTAATTAAGCACACTTTTATCGTTGAATTGTTTTTTCTTTTTATTCACTGTACGCAAGAGTACACTTTTTAGATTGATTATTGATTGGCCTCCAATTGGGTACACGGACACACCTTTTACATATAATGTACATTTCTAAAAAATATATATATAAAGATAAAAATCATTAAAAAATATCGGTAGAAATATGGAAAATCTAAAAATGTAATGCTGAAATATAATCAATGTTTTATAATAATATATTTTGGTTTCGCCTCAAATAAAACTTGTTTTTTTTATTGTCAATTCTTCGTAGAAGGCCATTATATTAAAATAATAACGCATTTTATACTCATTTCTACGAACATATTAAAAAAATGAATACGGGTTTTATTTTGTTAAATCATTCAAGTGTTGTAACAGATGAATTAAACATATTTTTTTAATATATTTTTAGAGATAAGCATAGGTCTCAAAAATAATAAAAATGGGTCTTTAAAATATAACAAACACTATTACAATAAATTCCATAAAATTACAGTCGTATTCCAATTATATCAGAGATTCAACGGGATTCAAATTAGGGTTCACTTACGTCTACCTCCTTTGAATCTCGTAGACACCAAATTTTTTCTCGTTGACATGGACCCCCAGCAAGTCAAAATTGACCCCTGGGGATGCATATTAACCACTTTGGGCATCTGTGAATTAAATACTTGTACAATAATGCTTCTCAAATACGAGTATTCTCGCATAGTCGTGTTTCAACATTAGGCGCAAGTACTTCTACAATAGCGAGGGTTATTTGTCATTTTAATTAAGATGCGTTTTTGTCTTTTAATGTTGTTTATAATAGGCTTTATATCAGAGCTGGACAAATAGCGGCCTGTAAAGTATTTTATAAACTACTTTAATTTTTAAAAAATCTATATGTATAAAAAAAGAAACGATTTAGTAGATTTCGTGATCGTGTCCTCTCAAATATTCATTAAAATTTCACAATAAATACATGTTTTGGTTTAAAAATGTTGATTTTAATTTATTTTAATGTGGCCCGTGGTCAAGTTTTTATCCAAAATGTGGCCCGACAGCCAAGGGATTTTCCCGCCCCTGCTTTAGATTATACATTCATAGTCGTTGAAGTTTATGTTCTATATGAAGTAACTTTAAACGCGTTTTGTTTATTAGTTTGAAAACGATTTATGTTGTTTGTTTTTTATAAATTATTAGATCGTCAGTTTGACCTCATAGATATTAAGTTCAGTGATAGATTAGTGTCGAGTTGCTATGCACTAACAATCAAAACATAAAACATTAAAATGTATTCAAATTATGCAAATCGCACGAGTTACTCGTATGTAAACATATAAATGTATGCAAAACGGCGAATATATTATTTAATGCTCTAAAATTGCATTCATGCGTCCACCAGCATATTATACTTTCAGTAGATCGAATCAGTGTTTCGCCATTTTATCCGCTCACGGCGCATTTGACACAATGACTTTGGCTAGATGTAGTTTAACTATCCACCTTACAGTCCCGACTGAGCACCAAGTTATTTCTATTTGTTTCTCGGTCTAAAATCATTTCTTGCTGGTCAGCAGTTTATCGACGACGACGAGGCGAAGAATGCTGTTACTAAATGGCGGGAACGTTCTAATATAGGGGCATACAATAATTTGTGCCCTGCTATGGCAAATGTCTAAGAAATGGTGGAAAAATAGTTTAAGGTTTATAGGTTGTCAATGCAATAACAAATGTTAATATAGGTTTTGTTTAATAGCCAAACATCACTTTATATATGAAGCGTCTAGTTACAAAAAGCGATATAAACACATTTTGTCGAAATCGAGAAAAAAATGCGTTCTCATTCTACGTACAATCTACACACTATGTGTTAATTTTATGTTCTAAAATTTAACATAAACTTATGAAAAAACTAAAAAGCGAAATGTTCATGCATTGGAATACACATTTCAAACCTGGTTGATTCTGCGAGGATTTAAATATTTATTTTATTTTAAAGTTTATCAGGTAATAAATGCCATTATTTTGTTATAATTTAAGCATAGAATACGATGAAAATAAAGAATCTTAACATAAAACAAAATTTGACCTTGAAATATAAAAACATTCTTTGCCGAAAATCTTGAAACGTGCTTTAATCGCTTTTTGTAACTAGACACTTCATATATGTATTATTATTTTTTATAACCCGTCATTTCTCAACCTCAAAGAATTAAAAATCCAGTCGGATTTCTACATTTACACTCTATACTTTTTGTCTACTGTTTTAGTTTATTTGTCTACTGTTAACCTTTGATGGGAAATCATACTATTAAAATAAACACTGTTTTAATTATTTTTTGCAAAGTTTAATTTAGCATCAACGGGTGTTATAATCAACTGACAGTAATAAGTTTAACCTGACTAGAGTGAGATTTTTAATTACGGTTGTACAATTGGGTGAAAGTTTTTTCATGACATTTTGAATTTTATTAAAAGCATGCAATACTAATAATGTATAATGTTTATTTGATGGATAAACAATAAATGCAAATATTTTATTGTTTGATGCTTGACGTGCATATGTGTCTATACTTTTCAAAGCGAATTTTGATCGGACGCATATGCGCGTTTATACTCATGGAGAGATTAATTTCAGCTCTTTTGTAAATTTACCATAAATATTAGGAAAACAATTTTGAGATATAATAATAATAAAAAAATGAGAATTTAAATGAAAATCCTCGTAAGTTAATCATGAAAACTTTGTTATTACAACTGTATACAAATATATATTTGACGACACTTTTGGAACTAAACGTTCAAAGAGTGTTCATACATATCTGAGTAGGACGCATTTCATTAATTATTTTACTATATAAAAAGTTACAGTTTTTTCAAACCAAATTTTCCTTAAAACAAAGTGTATGAATTTCTATAATGTGAAGGTTTTTGTGATTAATTTTATTCTCCGTCAATCTTTAGTGGAAAGACATTACATTAAAAAGATCAGATAGTTTTAATTTTTATTCCACAAACAATGTTTTTAAAATAAAGACTAGTTTCTTCTGATGAAATATTTTCAACTATTAAAATATAGTTTGGAAAAATAAGTATGATAAATTGTGTTATTACTTTAATGTGAAAATTTTCGAAGAATATTATTTATGAGTCTATTATCATACGTAGATAATAATACTATGTTTCGTCGTTATACTGACAGAAGGCGTTGAGTAAAAAAAAGACTGTTTTGAAAAAAATGATTTTTAAAGTTTGAGTCTCTTACACACTCGTACATTTAACGACAATATATTAGGGAAACTGAGACTGTAAGTCTTTTTGAAGCCTTTTCTAGAATTCAAATATACCTAAATACACATAATATGATCAGCCAAATAACTCTTAGTCAGTTTAATGTGTTCTTTTTTAACCACATCCGCTCTGAAACGAAGCATATGGAT
>JAPMAE010006004.1:0-12733 GCA_036584705.1 Rhyacophila sp. 25_7
ACGACCTACAGACGGTCAATATTATTGTACAATATCAATTATTGAGCAATATATTAAGTATAATATTGATCGTCTAGGGGGAACTTTAGACTCGTAAAACTATTGTAATTATGTGTGGTTTTTAAAAAGGAAAATTTCAGTACTTTTAAGATCGATGAAATATTTCGGTAATATGATAAGTGCTTCGTCCTGAATTAAACCCGATTGAAAATATCTGAGAAATTTTGAAAAATTATATTGCTTTACATAACGTAGGACGGACTTGCGATAGGAATAATAATGATAATAAATGCACGATTAAATCAAACTGATAAAAATGTAATGTAAAAATGTATCGACATATCAAGAAAGTTGAACAAATATACTGCCGACACTATGATATGGAAACGAAATTCACAATTGAATTGGACGAAAGCAACAAATCAGAATATTCGTCTGTTCATTTATCTAGTTATGATTTAGAATTCAAAACAAGAGAATAAATATACGTAATGAATTATTTTATTTCTTATTTCAATAAAAAGTATTAGTTTTGTGCTTGCCTGTACTTCTCAACACGCACACATACATAATGTGTCTATACAACTTAACAAATACATACGGCCGCGAGCACAGATAAATTAATAATACTATAACTCTACGGACAAACATGTAAAAACGAACAATATTTTGGGAAAAAAATCTAAATATTCTAACACGGTGATATTATTTTGACAATGGCCTGAAACGTGAATAAATAAATATAGTAGAGGTGGGATATTTTATATTATCAATTTCATGGCATATTATGTTACTATCGTAAATATTACAATATGTGCATACGTAAAAAAGAATGAATATTAATTATGGGAAATTGTTTAAGAACTAGAATTGTTTCATATCTTACCTGAAGAGGAGACGACTTTATTACCTGGAAAAAAAGAAACATAATGTCATTAGTCAAATTTTACGAGAATACGTTTAATTACGAGTAAATACAAATATTTAACAAACACTTAAACTTGCAAATTCAAAGATCACAAGCAAATGTAACATTATATCACATCTCCGTCATTTTTTATAAACGGTTTTCTGACGTTTTAAATAATCAATAATACTCATAAGTTTAATTAATGCTATTTGTACTATTTTTGGATTTAATGTAATATATATTGTATAATTAGAAGTATATCTAAAATATATCAAGTACGAGTAAAATATTTTTTATTACGTGTAATTTTTTTCTTATGAAAATAAAACAGTTTTTAGTCAGCCGTTGTATTGTTTATGTGGAAAAGAGGTTTTTTCTTAAAAAAATATATATGTATGAATATGCTTTAAGAAAGTATCCGCAGTATAGCATAAACACTCCAATTATACAAAAAATGGAATGACATTCGTCTGCAGCATTCATTTGCATATAATAAATTAGTATGTAGGCTTTAGGGGTCATCCATAAACTACGTAACGTTCTTGAAGGGGTGGGAGGGGTGACCACCGACGTCTAAACGTATTATCTTATGATTTTAGGAAATAGCTAGATAAGTAGTAATAAATAAAACTTTTCCTTGAAAAAGTTTATACAGTATATTTATAAGTTTTAATTTACATTAATGTTTAATTAATGAAATTTTTATTTCAAAAACTAATGGATTATACTTCTCTTGAGTAGTTTATATTATAATTTTAGGGTTGTTTTAATAAAAAATCGATGTCATAAGTAACACGTACAAAGATTTGAATAGTTTAAGAAATTAATAAAATTGAATAATTAAAACTGCAATATATAGTTAGCACAAAATATTCATACAAGTATTGAACCAATCATGCTAAATAACAAATGACCCGATACAAATTAAGGAGTCATGTTTATGTAGCTTTATGGCACAAGGTACAAGTAATAAGTGTATTTTTTTGTAATATTGGGTTTATTTTCAGCATTTATAAGTTAATCTCATGAAACTTGCCAAAGTGCAATATTTTGAAGTGTGAGGCATCAATTAAAGACAATTAAATTTTGACTTTAATAACTTCAAACATCAGATGTATATATTTTCCTGTACAGTCAGCAAAACAAAACTACAACAGGCTTAAATATCGACCCTATTTAAGCAAAGAGGTTTAACTCGCAGTATTTTGAAAAATGGTTTTATTTGAGAATCACAATGTACACAACTAAATGCACGTTCAAAAGGAATTAATTCGAAAATACCAAATTATTATCGAAATTCAGTTTTAGATTTTGAATAAAAATCCGATACTAAGTTTGTGTGGAGTATAAAAAAGCATTAATCCTCAATTTTAATGATTTTCTGTTAATTTATTTTTAAATTATTAGATTACAAAAATAAAACACCAATTTATTGGTCATCACGCACTTCATGTTTGTGTTAATGTGACTGACTAAAAACCATTAAAAATGTTTTTTGTGCTTCCTGTAAAATCTGTTCTGTGAGGGTTAATTCCTTTTTCTTAAACACGGTTGATATTTATTTAAGATTGTTATTAGTAGTTATGACTGTGTCTTTAGAATACAGATACTGGAAACTTTTTTTTTTAACTGAGAGTTGAAATTATGGAAAAGATTAGTCATAGGTCAAAACAGTTTTCGTCTATATATTATTTGTTTGCATAAAATTAAAACTAAATTAATAATTCTTTATAATTAATTAACGACTACTATAAAACCACATAATAATTATAAATAAATATCGTCTACAACTCATTTGAATAATGATACGAGATTATTGTGAAGTTGTTTGTTGAAAAATCAGTAAAATAGATTTTAAAGATAATATATTATAATCAAAGCGAAATCTTCCGATAATAAAGTAATCATATAGATAATTATGTTTAATTATGTGTCATTTAATATTCTTTAAAGCCTATTGACGCCTATTTTGAATGGGTACAGTGAATAAAATATTCCATATAATTCAATTTCGATACACTTGATTATTAAATACAAAACCGTATGGGCATAAATATAAGGTCGCGTTAAAAGAATTTCTTATTTAAAGATGAATAATAAAACTCGCCACTGAAATTTATGTCATAATAACAGAATTACAGTTTATCCATTAACCACACCACGCAATAAATCCATCAAATAAAAAACATACACAATAATGAAGAAAGTAAAAACGTTTTTTGTAAAACGAATTTTTATAAAGCTAGAAATTATTTTTGATGGAATTCACGGGTGACACACCCTTAGCCAAATGGCATACTTTAATATATGTTGACTTATTACCATATAAATAAAATACGTACAGCACTTACTAAATACTAAAGCATATTGACAAGTTGTAACACCCAGTATGAGCTTACTAAATATTTAAGTCAAGAAGCAATATTGTGAATGTATCATTGATACTTTTGCAATTATATATATGATGTGTCCGAACGTTGTATCCTGACGTGTAATAAAATAAATATGTATTTAAAAAAAATAATAGATGTACTTCCTTAACCGTCAGTTCAATTCAATTTAAGAAACAACGTCATGGACGATCATCTTTGGGTAATATTCTTAATTATGAGTATGTAATATTCCTTACAATATTTTTAACAGAAGACATTTCTGTCGCTTCATATGAACATTAAAGAAAGCACGACAATACTATTACTCTCATTTAAATTGTGCTGTTGGTAATTTCATTTTTAATATAAACTTGTTTTACTCCGATATTTTTATATTAAAGATTATATAAAACTTGACAGAGTTCACACTCTTTATCGGGCATGTTAAATTACTCGTAAATTTAGAAAAGAAACCTATGCTATTATTATTATCATTTTTAATTATCAATTACGGTATTAAAAAAAGCTCGAGTATACGAATTTGAAAAAAAAACTTAAATAGAAATAAGCGACTCTCTCAACTTTCAACACTAAGAACAACATTCTGGTTTAATAGTACAAGACATGTCTAAATTGTTTGACTTGATTATTAAAAGGATGTAGTCGTATTAAATAAGCAAACGCGTTGAAACAGACAGACGTGTAATTAAAATTTGGTTCCTATTCGAGCAGTTTTATAATTTATAATATATAAGAACTTCATGATTTTAATTTGTATGGAGGAGTGGCTTTTACTATTATAGCATATCAAAAAAAAAAATCATAGAGTTTCATTGTAAATTCTACTCTGTAAAAAATCTATTATCTGTATTTATTTTTTATGATCAAATGATACTCACTACTTCCTATTGCGTTCGTAACGTTTACATATATTTCAGTAGTACATCTATGAAAATATTTTTGTATATACTTAAAGTAATATCTAATGTGACAATATGTCCGTTTTCAATAGGACCGTCCCGTTATTAGGTAGCCTGTCCTGTTGTCCCCAAGCACAGCGTTGAGACGGCAAAATGTCCCGTATTCAGAAATCCACGATTACAATATCAAAAAAAAGGCCAAAAATCTAACAGTAGCGCCCGGCTAGCATTTTTCGCGGAGAAGCATGTGTGCTCGGCCGAATCTTCCTGATCCCATGCTTTGAATAACGAGAGCTGAAATTTCCACCAATGGGATAGTTTTGAGTCTGTTTTCGACGCTTCAAACGCAAAACTGTTTTGTGTGATTTCCACACATCAAAAGTGAATTTTTATCTCTATCACTATCAATCCAGGTTTGATGGGATTAATAGATAAAAAGTATGGAGAAATGGGCTTTTTATTAAATAAACAATATTACCTAAAGTTAGTACATGTCCCGTTTTGAGGAAAAAATAAAAGTCACGTTAGAAATACTCGATATCATATTTATAATTGTTAGAATAAATAAAAGCGAGCTTTAAATGAAAATAATATATACTTTAATTAATTAAAATATAATCGTATTTCCAAGATTTAAGACGCGTTTCAATTACAATTTTTGTGTTTGCAATGCTTCCTGGATACGCTGTCTAGAATGCGTGTCATTCATTGGTGTAGTACGGAAGGGTTTTATACCCGAAATGAGTGAGAGAAGAGCAAATAAGAGTTTTTAACATTACTGTCGGTGCGAAAGATGGCAGTGCAGACTACAATAATAGTTAGCTCTGTCATTTGTTATATACATTGAATTTTTCCATAATTACATTTTATCATGTCTTCGAGAAGATTACACAATCACGAATGTATTGAAACGAGATAATATTGATTTTTTTTTTAAATTAGTACGAAAACAGACCTGCTTTGAAAAAAATATGCGAAAGTTTCAGATTCTGATGATGAGGAAATAAATTAAAAACATACTTTCATTATGTATCTTCATTATAACAGTTATCAAACGTTAATGACAATAAAAAATAATGGTGTATTATAATCGAGAAAATGTGAAATACAAGTTATAAATTCCGTTATGACGAATTTCAGAATACCATAATATTCAGGAAAAAAGGAAAGGATTTCAGTATAACGTAAGTAGTAAAAGTACAAGTATGTCGGTTAAGTTTTGATATTGTTGACGTTTTTAAATACTCGTGTATGTACTCGTACATATAGATTAAAGAATTCTTCATTATTTGAAATAACGTAATTTCAGTACGAAGAAGCATGTTTCATGGGCCTACGAAGTTTGCTATAAGCGGGATTTAGCCTGAATGTACAATATGGATATAAATATAATATAAAATAGAAAAAATATTTGGGAATTCCGTACCGTTTAGTTTTATTTTGTTTGTTCATGAATTGATGGCGCCATCATAGATGCTTTGTTAAAATGTTTTTTATTACATTGTATATTAAACATGGTAGTACATATTCATGAATAAATTTCCTTTTATAGTCATTTTTCCTAGATTTTGGTAAAAAAAAAAAAAAAAAATATACCTCGCCGGTATCAACTTACACTAGCATAATTTACAATCGCTCGTTAATTCAAAATAGTGTTTTATGTTATTTTACAAATAATCTCTAAATTTCAATAAATTATAAATTTGAAACGCGCGATTGTGTAGACGCACAAGAAAAATACCAGCCGTTATTTAAAATAAAAGATAACGAAATCTGTAAAAGAAGTCCCATTAAATATAAAAAATAATGATAACGTAACATATACTTAAAACTATAAATAATTTTAAATCGTCATGTCTCTTACGAAATTTTATATGTTGTACATACATATACGAGTATATGCAGTGGTGTCTCGCGGTTCAACGGTTGAATTTCGCCAGTTGGCGCACGCACGTGTAATTATTGTTCCAAGGCATTTGTTATTTGTCGAATCTGATCGCGTTTTTGAAGCGATTTTCAATTATGTATTCCAATAATGAAATAAATAGAGTAGTGCCTCAGGCGGCACATGTGCGCCTTCACTAGTTTTTCAGATTTTTATCAATGTCGGTATAGTATTACTCATTTATCTGTGCGCGTCTTCCGGATGCGGTTTTAATTTGTTTGACAGTGGTGGTTCGACTGCCTACTTATTAGAACGTATTTTATCACTCTGTCGTGTTAGTACAGATGTCTAATAATTCTTTCAAGAGAAACTTGGTTTTAATTAGTATTATTACATTCAATGATATATTTTTACATAATTGTAGTTTACAACTATTTTAGAGACGCGAAATTATTGCAATGGTAAATGGGTTTTAAAAGAAAAATATCAGTTCTTATAAGATCAACTAAATATTTAGATAAATTGATACACAAGTACTTCTTCTGCCACCTTGAATTAAACCCGATTGAAAATCAAGCACACATATTATTATATATTGTGTCTGTAAAACTCAACAAATACATAGAGCCGCAGTATAGATAAATGAATAATAATATAGTAAAAAATGTGTGCACTGTTATGACCCTGGTTCCGCATGTGCAAGACCCTAATTAAACTAACACGAAAGACTCATTTATAATAAGTACAATAACAAATCGGAGCATAAAGGAATTGCAGAGGGCGTAATATTATTCTTACGTAATTTCACGCCTAAATAAATTACGAGCACATAAGTTCGGGAATTCATTCAAATTAAAATAAAAACCAAATATTGGGTCCAGTGAACTGTCAGAAGGAATATCAGACACACTTAGCACGCGCTAGTCGCTCGTCCAGATTCTCATTGTCTCTGTATCTAAATATATTGTCTTTGTTATAATTAAGAGGTATTAAAGTAAAACTGTAATAATATTAAGCAGCATCAAACTAAAAATGTAATAATAAAAGTGAAGATAAAAAGCCATTCACATCGAGTGTTGCTCGCTAGTGATCGATCTGGGTGAACGTATTTAAAACACCAAATCGCATCTTGAAAATAAGGGCACTATTTGCTTTATCAAAATTTAGAGATGTAAAGCAAACGAAACTTAAAGATTTTAGACCTATTTATGTACTTAAAAAAACGATTTACGTTGTTCGGAAATATTTTTCCGTAATTGGACATCAGTGCAGTGACAGATCATTGTAGAATTACGAGACACCACTGTATTGTTCAATGTGAGTATACAAAATATACGCTACACATACGAAATAATTATATATTTTTCAAAGAATAATAAATTTAATGTGAGAAAATCACTTTATTTTATTGGTAATAAATGTTTTATTACATTCATACATAACGTAAACAGTAAGCAAGCATTATTAAAAATCAAAGAACATATATTAGCATTTAAATATGCCATACATTAGCATCACAAAAAAAACACATAGCCTAAATCAGTGATTCTCAAAGTGGTGGTTACGAAATATATTTGGGGGGTCGCAGAAAATATACATATAATACTTTATTCAAAGATGTAGTAAAGACAAGTTATTGATACTGAAAATAAATCGGCTATTAATCAAAATTATAAGTGTTGCAATGCAATAAACGAAGAAATTAACTCCTTCTGAATTAAAATTAAACCCCCCACTCCGGGATGTTTTTCTACGCATACGCATTTTCCAAAGAGTCCCTTGACATTTTTAAGTACAAAAGGCAGTTATGGACCAAAAAGTTTTAGAAACACTGGCCTAAATGAATCGATTGATACCCGACAAAAGTAGTAAATATATATATATGTACGTAGGTAACTATAAAACATCTTATGTTTAGTAATTCATTAATTATAAAAAATAAAAAAAATCATAATGAGGCAAAACAATCAGTAAAGACGTTAATTACATTTTATGATACGCCAGTTCCGGCTGTACAATGCTTTCACAAATATTACGTCGTTACTTTGGAACCACAACAGGTCACATAACGTAATTTAGTGAGAGTTCCAGGGTGTCGATGGATAGCGACACTTTGAGATTCCTTTGACAATTCCAAAAACATAATAAAAATATCTTTTATAGTCTATTATTATTATTTTTCCTTTTTCATATTAAAGATAGGGTCAATTATTTTTTCCAATAAATATGAGTGATACAATGCGAATCAATTACTTAACTAGCCTACGGAACAATATGAGGTGTAGAATTAAGAAGAAACAATAGATAACACTTTCGCTACGAACCAGATAGTAGTTCCTGAGAAAATAAGTTTTAAATAGAAATATATTGTATACACAAATATAGGAGCAGAAGCGACACTCAAACACTACAATGTAATTTAGCAAATATTAGCATTATAAAATATTTTTACTTTCTTTTTTTTACTAATATGATCATATTAAAGGCTATTGCTGTAGTTAATTATTCTGATCAAACATATTTCTCGGAGATAAGTCGATCTATAGCATGCCTGGGCAAATGACGACCCGTGGGCCGGATCCGGTCCACGCGCCGAAAATCTATCAGGCCAGATAAGTATTTTATAATTTACTTCAGTGTGTACAATAAAAAAAAATATTCAGTTGGTTTTGTGACCGTGTCATGTGAAATATTCATTTTTAAATTGCACAATAAATACAAGTTTTGGTTTCAAAATATTATACTTCTAAAAAAATGAATGGCCCTACAGCCAAAACATTTGCCCACCCCTGATCTATAGTCACGAAACACATTTATTTTTTAATGAATTGGCAAGTAATTATGGTTTAATTCCAAAGACATTCTTTTAACAATACGATATAAAAAGGATAGTTTTTAACCCATGCCACTTAAAAGATTTTTTTATTGTTGTTAGAAGACGGCAGTGCGTCACTATAATAAAATATAATATTAAAGATCCTATGCGCTTTCAACCTGCAGTTAGCTGTTTTAGTAACAACGATATTACCAAATAGGGCAAAAAACGACTCACAAGGGCAACATAGCCTTCTTTATACGAGACAGTAAGTCGTTACTTTATTATCTAGTTGCCAGTGCGAAGAAATAAAACTACTATCTTGGATAATCGCGAGATATTTGAATAGCGCTATAAAACAAAATGCGGTTTATATTAAACAATGGAGAGGGCGTATAAAATGTAGGCAAGCATATTTTTATCTACGCTGCAATATAAGCAAACATGGCGGTAATTTACGGATATTAAATTTTGTAATTAAAATAATCGTGCGGATTGTAAAAATACAGTCGACCAGCTGCACCGTGGGTGTACTTTTATTAAGTTTTTTAACGGTCGTTTCATAATAGTGATCGTCTAACAAACAATAGCTGATTATTCCATTTCTTCGCGCAATTTTTATAAACTATATATTATACGAGTATATGTTTGATCTTAAAACAATGTAGGTGCGAATTTTGTTTTTTAATTTATAACTAATGCCAGAAAAAATATGTTTTTTTAGTATAGATAACACAAGATAGAAAGAGAAGAAAACAAAACGTGTGTGCAGTTAACAAGCTTTTAGTTTAACATTTCCGATATTTATTGAAGTAGAATATACAGATTGAATGAAGAAATGGGGTATATACAAGTACAACTTGACCATTTATTTTTGTCCTCGAAATGGGACGTCTACTAATCTCTGGTAATAATGTTTATTTAAGAAAAAGAATATTGCTCCATAGTTTTTTATTTATTAATCCGATCAGACATGGATTAATTAATGGTGATATTCATTAAAAATCACTTTTGATGTGTGCAAATCGAAGCGACGAAAACTGACTAAAAACTATCCCATTGGGGGAAATTTCGGCTGCCATAAAAACTCTCCCTTCCTATTCAATGCATAGGATAAAAGAGACTGGGCCGAGCACATATGCTTTAGTGCGAAAGATGCTAGCTGGCGCTACCGTCAGATTCTTTTATTTTTTGGCAGTTTTTTTGAAATTGTAACCGTGGGTTTCTGAAAACGGGCTATTTTGCCTTCTCGACGCTATGCTTGGGGACAACGAGATAGGCTACCTAAAATAGGGTGGCCCCATTCAAAACGGGACGATGGTCACATTAGGTATATTTGAGATATGCAGTAAAATACAAAGCTTACATGCAAGTAAAATTAACGCAATATGCTAATACTGTGTTATTGTAGACAATGAATAGTAATACATAATATAATCATTAAGATAAAATTCGATAGCCACCCTATATTTGAGGCGTCCTAAAAAAGTCAGAGGACAACGCACCCGACTGTCAACCCGAAACAGAATCGAGCGGTCACGAGTTGGAATCCCAGTGCTGGTAAAAATTGCCCAGATTTGGTTCATGTGTATAAGAAACCTGGGGATGGATCCAATTGAATAATTGACAAATATTTCTCGTAAAAAGAATTTCTCCAGGAAATTTTCGCGTCGTGAGATCCTCGTATGCATGGTATGGTTATAAAATAATAATAAAATGTGATATTCAAGCAAAATGTGTATGAGTAAAAATATTTACTGATTTTTTTACCATGTGAGCTACAGATTTGACGAGTTTGATAAAAATTATATATGTTACGTCCAAAGCGAGTCATAAAATGTGTACTCAGATTGATTATGTGAACTCTATTCTTTCACAACACATGTTTGCTTTTTTATAAATAAAATGAATATATTAGTAAACCGACAGCCGACGAACAAACCAAAAGACGCGAGTTGGAATCCCGTGTCTTATCACACAAAAAAATACTCATTTGTATTTCGACGCTTAAGATGTGATACCTCGTAACTGCAAAAAACAAACTTTCAGGAGAAACAAAAAACTGTTAATAAAAAAAAATTCGGTTATGTTGATATTATTACTGAACTATTAGTTAAATAGTATGTTGTCCGACATTAAATTCAAAATTTCGATAGTTAAATATATTTTTTCCATTCAAATAATGCACATTGTTCTTTCTTGGCTCATTGAATTCTGTAGTTTGGGAGTTACGAGGATCACATCTTAAGCGACGATTTGTGGTCAGGACATGAAGTTGAGTTAATAACTCGAGGACTTAAAGTCAAACAACACTATCTACAAAAGTGCAACTTAACAGGAGACCCAAAAAACGTTTTTCTTTCTTTTCTCGGAACCCAACAAAGGAAAGATTTATTTAAAAAACCAAATGTTATAATTCGTTGTTTGATTTGATTTTTTTTCTGACGAGAACGCTAACAGCTTATACAGTTTTTTTTTTTATATTAAACAGAGGTAACTTTAGATAATTAAAGTTAAAATTTACAGACAATTTAAGAAGAAACTATGAAAGATTGGCATACCGTTTTTGAGAATTATGTAGCCAAGAACATAAAATAACATTATCACAAATTTTAAAAAACCGCATTTTTGTAGATAACGTTGTTTGACTTTAAGCCCTCGGTTACTGACAAGCATTACTGGTAAAAAATAATTATTTAAGAATATCATTACACTGTAAAGCTACGGCCCCGCCATGCTCCATCTTGGAACGAATAAGAAATCAAAATATATATTTTGAAAGCCTTCATGATACTAAATGTTTTATTTTTAATTATAATTCAATGTACAATGACTTCGTTATAGGGCTAGGATTTATTTGAAATAATTTTATTCAACGAAACTTTAAAAAATTGATTTAAAAATATAAATTTTCATACAGAAAAAAATCCTTGTTGCAATATATTTTTATTATAAATGGAAGCACATTTTTGAATGAGATAACATAATACTTAGCATTGCCCTCTAAGCCTGCGTTTTGTGGGGCGCGTGCGGCGTGCACACTAGAGATTCCAACTATTATTGAACTATTCGAATATGAAATAGTTAAAACTAAAAATATTTAAAGATATTCGAATAGTTTTTGAAGGAATAAAACATAATAAAAAAATAATTTTGAACATTTAAAATTATGCAAGTACTATAAAGTTTCCAATTACACGAGGTCAATTATTAAAAATGGCACATTTATTCTAATTTTAAAAATAAAGCATAGACGGTTTAATTTTTTTAAATTAGCGTTTGACGTTGGTTTAGTTAATTGTTCTTTTCAGTGTCATTCATGCACATTTCTGAGACAATATTTCACATTATTTATGGCCTAAACCGTCGTCTGCCGAGCGTATTTTTTCATACGTTCGAATTGCGACAAAACCTATACTCTCATTATTTTTATTTCCTGTAATTTTAGTACTTATTTGACCAGATGCTTAGCATTTTAGTTAGAGCCCGGGCAAGTTAACAAAGAACACACCTTATGGAGGTGATTTAAACTTAAATACACAATAATGATCACACTCCTTGTGTCTTTTCCTGCAAAAAACCCGAAAAACATTAAACGGTGATTGACAACCTGTTACGATGTGCCCATTATAGATATGTGACAAATTGCCATGCATAGAAAGTCATATTTAAACATAAGTTGGAATATATTTCATTGACGGATAAAGCAAATACTATTCGAATAGTTGTCCAACTATTCGAGTATCAAATAGTAGAAAATGTCCGAATATAATAAAATATCGAATATTCAAGTATTCGGTTTGGAACCTCCAGTGCACACCGAACGGTCAC
>JAPMAE010006007.1:0-12375 GCA_036584705.1 Rhyacophila sp. 25_7
TGTTTCATTTTCCTGATCTGATAATTAAAAAAGTTAACAAAGAAAAATCATTAAAATTGGCGTTTAATGCTTTTTTTCATTTCCATACAAACTTATCTTTTTTCAAAATCTAAGACTGAATTTCGATATTAATTCGGAATTTTTGCCTTAATTCCTTTTGACAGAACGTGTATTTAGTTGTGTACATTATGATTCTCAAATCTCAAATAAAATAACTTTACAAAAAACTGAGGGTTACGCCTTTTTACCTAAACATGGTCGATATAAAACTGAAAATAGAAAATGAAATCGCATATATGTAATAATACAAAAGATATGAATTTATGTTTAAGGTTTTATAAGAATTTACTATTAAGTTTTAGTAAAAAAATATGATATATACTTGTAATGTTTTTAAAATAGAATTCGAAATAACGGTATTGTTTGTATAAATAAATATATATATATCTTTGTCAATAGTATATTTTTTAAACAGTATTCTGACATAAAATTATCTTTGTGTTCGCAAAATTAGCTGCACGACCTGTCTCAATGCAAAATATAATATTTTTTCTTGTTCCATTGATATAAATACCAAGGTTGTGGAGTTGGTTCAAAGTTTACCGACTCCAACTCAGATTTTATTATATTCTCCGACTCGATGATGACTGAAGATATAAGAAAAAAGCCAAGTAAGCGAGATATAAATAACGCTGCTTTCGAGAAACTATCCAACATAATTTAGTCCCAGAATTATGAATTATATACATTGGTTGACATTTCACACATGCTGTAATGTTATTCATTAAACCAAATAAAAAAAGCGTCGGAGTCGGTCGATTTTTTCCGAATCCGACTCCACCAAAAATGTCACGACTCTATTATCGACCTCGACTCCGACTCCACAGCCCTGATAAATACGTATGACATTTTACCTAAAAAATGCGCAAATAATATTATGTCATATAAGAGATATAACAGATAAATATATTTTTAAGCATACGAAAAAATAGGGACAATGTAAAAATGTTTTTTAGTTTAATAAGAAAAGATAAGACTTCAGAAACTGAAATGCATGTGCTACGTTTATAAACAAATGTGGAGTAAGCAATATTCAGATACATTTGAGTATGCAAGCTCATTTATTACAGTTATTCTATTAGTGGTATTTTTTGTTGTGGTTCTGTGGCATTGAAAAAATATTCACGACCAAATATTATAATAGTTGCTTCAAAACCAGGTGCTGTCAAGAAAACGTTGTGTTTTTATTAGATGTCCAGTTTAGCAGCACCATCACAAACTTAATGCCTCCGGGGCTTGGCAGTGACGAACGAGAAATGAATAAACGAGGACACTTAAAAAATAACTCGTTCGGAGATGTTTTGTGTTTGGGCGACTTTCTAATATTACTTGTGCCTTCTCTTTTTTATTTCCGACCAAGTTCAATGCACAACAACATCGACGTAAATCGTTTTACAACAATATAACGTATCAAAAATATTATAGCACATTCACATTATTAAAATGAATATATTTAAATAACATTATTATAAATTTGTTGTGTATTTCGTTATTTTACCAATAATAAACAACGAACAAGTAAACTATATAATTGTTTGCATTTAGTATTTGTTTTGTATGATGATAGAAAAGTCAAAGTATACATTAATAAAAGCAAATATCAATTTAAAACAGTGGCGAGCAACAATTTGGAAAAATGAGTAAATTGTTTTTGTTTTTATGATAAGTGGGTAAAAATTTAAACTACACGTTTATGAAACTGTTAAGTTGAAATAATTCTCAGTTTTTTCACAAAATATATTTTTTAGAAATCAATATTAGTTTCGTTACACGAACTCTTGTCACACCAATGCCAAAGATAACAAAAAATTACTTTTGTATTTGTTGTAAATTAAATAAGCGATGAAATTCATCATCATTTATATACTTGGGCTGTTTCTCTGATTATTTTTATTTCTAATACAGTATTTGATTATATGTTTCGAGGACCCACCATTGACCCGCCAGAATAACCAACCATGATAATGCACATTCGCCTTCCTGACACTTTCACAAATGAAATGTGTTTTCCTCACATATGATTTTAAGCTTATCCGTAGCGGATCTGCATGTAACGGTATCACCATGAACCTCGGTGCAAAAACTAAGTTAAAAGAGGAAATAAATGAATAACACAAAAACAGTTTCCTTGTAATTTAATCCTCTTTGGCATGAGGTGCCTTGTGCATCCGGTGTGCTGACAACTCAATCGACCCAGCTGTCGATGACAGAGGACGTTGAATCAGTTTAGAAGCCTGAGCAAAATTGGTCCCCAGAAAATGTCGCATATTTTGACAAGGCCTTAAAATTGGCCCTTGTAGACACCATATTTGGATGCCCTATTGGACCCGTGTGAGGATGGATTCTGGTGCATAGCTCCGTACGAGATGAAATCATCAGCGAACACTTCCATAAAAGGTGTATTCGATTAGAAAGAATTTTGTTTAGATTGAAGTTTCTAAGTTTTGTCTAGTTTTGTCTAGTTTTGGTGAGTAAGTGAAACTGTTGACGCCGATATCTCTATTAACTGCGGGCGATAAATTGTCTATCACTGATTCAAATGATTTGAACATTAGATTATCACAAAAAGCAAAATAAATTATATTTATAAATATCACATCATTTATATTTTGAGTGAATATTTTTTTAAAGTTTCAAGCCATAAGTAATTTTTCACAATTAGTCTTACACTATACAATTAAAATTGCTTTTATTTGTTTATATTGCGTAATAAATTGATTACTATTAATGAAAAAAAATATCTTTGCCCATCATTCTTATAAAAATGTCATTGTGAGAGTAAGATTTTTTCAGGAAACACGAGTATTAAGGAAAATATTTCACTAAGAACAATGAAATTTTGAAAAAGATGGCACAAGTAGTTCAATTTATATAAAATATGGGTTTAAATAATATTTTCCTGTGGCCTTCAGATGTGTTCAAGTGCCATTGGTTAAACATGTGCTTTAGTGATCAATCAGGTGTTCGAGTATGCATTTATATTTATTATATACATTTTAATGATATTGTTTGGACAGTTTCTTCAGTGGGAAATTTTGTTAGGATACTTTTCTAATATTTTAATAAAAAAAACTGATCACACCAAAAATGGTAAGAGAAAAATATTAACATAATTTCTTTTCAGTTTTTTGATAAGTTTTTAATGATATTGAAAAGAAAATTAGTAATTCAAAATATTAGATATTTTTTACGTAAAAATAATATAAATATAAAAACACAATTTTATAAAGCCATAGAATATTAATTTAAGCCGATATCATATCATCTTTATGTAATTTTATTTATATCAACCACTTTCCAGATAAATAAAATAAATCTAGCCAATTCAAATTTGAAGTAACGCAAACCATAAAGAAAAGAGCGGGAAGAAAATTGTATAATATAAAAATGAGAAAAGGAACATTGGCTGCTTAAAAAGAAATACAAATGGGCAGTTGTTTTACGAGGTAAGCGCGAACAGAGATTCCAATTCACGTATAATATTTTCTCTTTTGTATTGTGACAGTAAGCGAAGGTGGAGGCTTTGCGATCGAGCGAGAAAATGTTCCGACTGTGATATGTCACGTTAAAAAATCCATAACACTCTGGTTTAATGATATTTAAATACATGTAGAATCTATGATCTTTTATTTTAATTTTGAAAATCAGGTATGTATGTTTTTATGAACGTTAGTTAAATATTTTTTTTATTTCGAATGTAATGATAAAACATATTGTAAGTCTAAAATAATAGCCATAGTTTTACCATTGTTTAAAAAATATATATAATTAGTGGAAGAAGTTTGTGCAGAATGTGATATTATTTTAATATATTGGCCTTTCATCGAGGATTGACACGAAATAAAAATAATTAAATTGTATAATTTATTTTATTAATACAGTTTATTTATTTTGCTTAATGAAAACTAAAATATAATCGCTCTATCTCTAGTTATTTCTCTTCAGTGACGAAAGGCTTAGCGTGAAGAAGCTTTCGAGAGTCTAAAAATGTTATAGAAAATAGACCGAAAAAGAAGAGGAAAGAAGAAATTATGAAGAAAATGGTGCGCGACTTCATATATTTATCTTCATATACACAGACAAATGAGAGTATACAATAGATTGTAAATGATTTTTTTTCTATAAGAATATTTTTTTATTAAATTTTGAAGTTTCATAAAAAATTAAATTCATTCACCATAAATATTGAACATTTTATTATTTTCGATATTAATTATATCAGAACTATATCACATACATATAATGATAATCAACATGATGGCGTAAATAAACTTGCTTTATAAATGAGTTTTGTTATATCCCAGTAACAAAGTAATTAAAATGCGAACGACAGTTTCACTTCACTTTACTGTTTGGTTATAAAGTTAAATGTTTAAAAAGTGTTTATCATTGTTTCTCAATAAAATTGATATTAAGTATACATTTAAAGAAAATAAAAAGGTTTTCCGAAAAACCTTTATACTGCGCTTGGCGAAAATCGAGGCACTTTCACACGCCGTCTCGGCAAAGATCGTGTTTTTTCGGTTGTATTCGTTAGCCGGGCACCTCCGACGAGCTCAGTTTTTCCCCGGCGTTCGTGGGTGGAGCATTCCCGCCAAATCATTCAATATCAGTTACATTTCACGTGAGAAATAATTATCATTTTAATCTCTTATCATATAAATCTATTTTAAATATTACACACAATCACATACACGTTTCATACGCAGTACAGTCTTCTAATACTGATAATATTTGACAAAACGTACCAGTCAGGGTACTTCACTTTTCCATATTTAAATTCTGGAATTCAAATATAACGTTCTTTTGATTATAGTTTGACAAAACACCGATAGAATTCGATTTTTGAAATGTTTTGTGTAATTTTTGTTGATATTAGGATAAACATTCGTGGAATATTTGCTACAATATTGTCACACTTTCCATATTTTAAAATATAAATAAATTATTGTCATTCAATTTAATTTTTATTTATTGTATCGATCATAGTTTGACAGTCAGATATAGAGAATGAAATTATTGAATTCAATTATATTAGTTAAATATACCATTCGTAAGGAAATTCTGTAAAACGAACTCACATTATTTATTAATTATTCAAATCTATTTTGTTAAGAGTTTACATTAATTACGCATGTACTAGCGATTCGCGCGCGAAATAAATCAATACTGTGAATGTAATTATTTTTTCAATTCTTTAATGAAAATTGCTGTATAATTTAAAATAGTAAAATTGTTTTAATAAAATAATTTGTTTTAGTATAATTGTATTAAATACTGTGTGAACGTGTGAAAATATACTTCAAATCTGGTTCTACTTGTTTTTTTTCTCTATGTGTAAAGCATATATATGTACGAGTACATATTTTATATAGTGTATTTAATTCACAAATATCAAAACATCACCTTCTCTATTCTACTAATTAATTTATTTTGCTCACACCATAATTTATGTATTTTTATTGTAAATATTTTTTCTCAATTAATAATGTAATATTTAAACGAGATTTGAAACTTTTTTTTGTTTAGTGTAATTTAGTTGTATAGTTTCATCTGATTATATAAGTATTACAACTATTTTATTAATTATAATTTCTCCACAAAGAATCAAATTCTCACTTGTGTAATTAAATATTAAAATAGTGTAACGTAAATAATAATTTTTATTTTACACAGGAAATTAACTATAAACGAGACTATAGTTAAAAATTCTCCATGTATAGGTTTTGTTAATATTCTTTTAGCGGTGCATGTTGGATTACTGCTATAAATGACATTTTTATAGATGCTATTACAAACATTCGTTTTTTAACAATACAAGCTTTGTTAATAAAATATTTTGATAATTTTCAAAAGAGCCAGCCATATTAAAACAAGGTTTATTGTAGAAATAATATACTCACATGATATAAAACCATTATTTCGTTATTTTTGCAAAATGATTTTTTTACCAATGATGAACGATAAACACAATTAATTATATATTTTTAAATAACCAGATTTGAAATGATTAGTAAACATGATACTCGTAGTTCGCATTTTTATATAGTAAACATGCTCACTTAAAATTTGATTAAATAATGAATAAATTATAATATACGCATTTGCTGCCATTAAATTTACATTTTCGTGGTATGGTTGTTGAGATTTATAATTTTATTAAGACTTTCATGTCAATAATATGTATATAGATAGTAAGATAGATTAGGGTATATATTAATTCTGGTTTTAAGGATAAACTACTTGTAATATAAGTACTATTTTTTCTAGAAAAGTATTTAATAAATGAGGAGTCAATATGTTTCTACATAATCATCTCAGCATAGTTTCCTGACAATTATATACTCGTATATATATTTTTTAAATAAATAATTATTAGTTACGAGTATATTGTTTTATTGTTTCAATAGAACAGATAACTTTTTGCACATCGCTATACAGCGTTCCTTTTCATATTTAAAAATAAATAAATAACTAATTTTACAATAATAAATAAACGTAAACTTTTGTGTTTATAATATGAATGATTTTATGATAAAGATATTTAGTAATAAAGATTTACTGCTTTATGAACTCAGACCAGAAAAAATGAAAACTGATATTTTAGTGTTGAACATATCTAACTGAGTATAATTTGTATTTTATTAACAAATTACAGATGTCATTAAATTAGTTAATTTTTAATAGTATCTAATTTTGGACGACATGTTAATAAATGTATGCATTAGAGTAAAATAAGGGACAAGACAGTCGAATGTACAATTGATGTATTGTTTATTAACAGCCTTGTATATTACTTCCACAAACATGCATTAAAAAAAATACCAGTTTCGTCTGTCACAATATTTTCAACGATCAATATTAATTTTATGGTTATCTTTTACTCTTCCTATTCCTATTCCTATGCCCACATTTAAAACGTTCGACACTCTAATGCATTAACGTAATTGTCTGTATTTGGTCACGAAAATAAATCAAACTATTGATTATTTGGAAGTAAAAGAAATATCCACGCAAGTTTGATATTGATGAAAAACGGTTCGAGAGTCATTTATAATAATAAGAGCAGAGTAACTAACTTTTAGAGTAAAGGCAACACATTGATTTGAGTTTATTTCATACTAAAATGTGAACCTCTTTTGCTCTGATATTAGATTGTATTGTAGTATACATAATTATATCAAGAGTAGAGGTTATTATATGAAACAACTTTATGCGTGACCGACCTAAGATTAGTTCAGTATTTTGTATCAACCGACAATGTACTTGTATCTGTGATAGAAATTATGTTGACTCATCTGTTGTGGTTAATATAGATAGTGTGATTATGATTTGAGCATTACTAATATATTTAATTTACAATGCAGTCAGTGGCTTGCTTTGTACTCTCGTATATAGCATGGTCACGGCAGTTCCTCTACATAAATACGCTCAATTCGATCAATTAACTACAAATCGCCTGCACTTAAATCGAGTCATTTAGTAACACAACAAAGAATTCGAAAATTGGTAATAACCGAGAAGTCGTTCATTTTTTTTGATTAACTCTGTAAAACTTGTTTATGTACAAATTCGCTCACATAAGTAGGTGGTAACACAACTTGATGGTATCAACGTCCAGTTTAGATAATATTTAAAAAATATAGTATTAAATAAAACATGAAATAAAATTACTGATAAAATAATTATTATTTATTTTAATGTTTAAATAAATAGATCGATAGCTTTTTCGACTGTTACACTATTTCTGCGTCTATCAATAATATTTTTTGACAAACAGTATTAAATTATTCACATACTCGTATATTGGAAAAATATGACGTCATCATTCAGTTTTGCCGATACGCAAAATGTTCTCTCCCCATACTATCAAGTCGAATCAAATATAAAGATGGATGGATACTGATCATTATTGCTTTCGTCTAACGACAGGGATTTCATTATAGAGACACGTGGCTGTCCACCCTTTATTGTCACGTAGCATAAAAATACAGGGGATCGCGTTGACAGATACAGAGTCGTACTAAGGAGTTTTTAAACAATAATTTTACATCCAATAATATATGTTGCATTTAAATGTAGAATAATATTTTTTAATAGAAAATATTTGGCTCTGTAATTTTATTTCAATATTTGATACATCCTTTTGGTCACACGCCAGTGATTCCCACTCCGTGGTGCGTATCGCCCAAATAGTATGCGATAGAATATGCAATAAATTAATCAATAATGGCAGACGTGCGGTACCTAAGTATACATACGCATATTTATATAATATAAATTGTACTATTTTGCAAAATGGATTGGTAAAGAGACCGCAAGTCAAAAAACGTAAACTCTCGCTGCTCTAAGTAATGCATTCATTCGCACACGTATACTGAACCCAAGGAATATGGCATTAATATTATTTGTCCATTATCGATTGTTATTGGCCACCGCGTGAGAGAGAAGATCATAACAGTTTTTATTTATAAAATCTCCACACCTTATTTTAAACCACGGTTAAGAATACTAACGACGTTGCAGTATATAATTGACTCTGCATTTAAAATATCTGTTGATTATTTAGTTTCTTGAAAACAACACGTTTAAAATGTAAAATAATCTTGTTACATCAGCGAGTGAAATCAATGGCGAATTTCTTAATTCGACTCTGTGAATTAAATTTTGTTTTAAATGCGAGTCCATTAAACGGGGTCGAGATAGGTAGGTTGTATGATGTTATCTTCATGAATGCATTATCGTTCTATACTAACAGATTTATGGTGTCTTCGTCTTCCTTTATTATTTAAAAGTGCGTCGGCTTTTTCTTAATTGGTTTTGGAAAGTTGAAAAAGGAAATTTAATTAAATACCTATTAAATAAAAGCTAATTATAAAACAATATTCATTTTCTTTCATTTCGATATTATATACGAGTATATCAATGTTTCCATAGGACTATAATATAATTAGTACTTTGTTATACTACGTAATTCAAGCAATGATCCCGTCTGTTTCTACTAGTATATTATTAGTATTGTTAACAAGAAAACATATAGTATTATATTTTATAATTGTGTACGTAAAAGAACTGTAGACACAATGTTATTGAATAAATGTTCTACATTGATTATATTCGTGGAATATTTAAGGATATCCTTTGTCCTAGAGGATGTTTAGGATGAATTTATAAGTATCTTGAACCATTCTTTTCCCAAGCAAGAGACGTTCTTCATTCTTCATTACTACAAATAATATAAAGCAATTTGAGAAAGATAATATCTTGATTTCATGATTATGTTCCTCTATTTGGTGACATGTTTCTTAATATATATAAGTTCTGTAAGTTTGCTTATTATCTGGACGACAAATGCCAGAAAACAGACAAAAAAATACAACAAGAATCGTTATTGTGTTTGCTAATAAAACCGTTTAGGATGTTTGATATTTTTTTATAACTTTAGTGTCCACTTATACATAATATTTCTTTGATTTCTTAACCAGAAATAATTGCAAGGATTTGTCCATATTTTTTCCTTAATTATCCACCATATTACTCATGTTGGCTGCCAATTTGAAAATATATATATTTAAAGTAACTTTTTATTAGTAACATGTTTTTTGATTACGCTTATAATCCTAAAATATGGTCAATATGTATTATGAATTATATTTAGACACATTTCAAATGCCAGAATTCGGTTAGCTTAAAGAAAAGGTTCGTTGAAACATTAATTATTAGATATCTTCAGCACGGAACTCGGAAAGCCAAATATTGGTGAAATATTATTAATTTCACAGTTAAATTATTATCCAACCTGGATCAATATTAGTATAATTTAATTTCAAGAAGTTGAACTTAGGAAAACATTCTTTCTCCATTGTATAATATTTTCCTATAACCAAAAGTGATAATGCATCGTACGATATTAAGGATATCCAAATAAGTAATCACTCAGTTTCCGAGAATATATTTGCAAGAAAGAAATATCGACGCCTCATAATTTTAGCTATAAAAACTGTTGCTATACAGCTGACAGTAGTTTGCGCATTTCCCGAGAGATTTCAAAAAGAGCATAGACAACAAAGAGAAGAAACTGTCAGTGGAGCGATCGACTCTTTCAATATTGCACTGTAAATAATCCTTGTGCCATATTTTAGCTAGAATCTTTCTTCCAGGCCATTACAAAAGTAACGTCTAATTGTCAGTATTGATCTTATTGCGGTACATTTTTTACAAGCTAAGCAAAGTATTTAATATCACGTAGTTCAGTGGATATTGTACGAACTTGTGATTTTTTTCAAATTGGGGAATTAGGAAGTTAAATATTTAGTTAATTATTATTTAAAATATGTATTTAAATCCACGAAATGAAAATAGCATTGAATATATAAATAACTATTATTATGTTACATAAACGCTATTTACGCAAATTTTAAATCATGGAAGTTTTATACCCATGTTCCGATATTTAAGATAAAATAATAATTGACTTTTTTTAAACAAAATATAACTTTTACTAAATATTTTGATTTATGAGCATCATAAGCACTGTAAAATATTTGTCACCATTATATCTTTCACTATTAATCCAGTCATGTATAGTTTTATTTATATTTGTGTATTTATTATAATATAAAATTAGGCTGCACAGCAAATTTTAAATACAATTTACTTTGTTTTATAAATTGTACAAGTTGATAAAAGTTACCACGTTCACTTAAGATAACAAAAAAATGCGATATATAAAAATTGTTTTCACTATATGACTTTTAAACTATAGAATTAATTATGTATTTATGCTTCCAGTTATAAGACGAATTTTATCTAAAATTTGAAGTTATCGTGACCAATATTCAAGCCCGTACTTTCGTTAATTATATTTTTTTCAACAATAATAACCTGGAAAACTGTCAGAACAAAGAGAATATACTGATTTCATTTTATGTTTTTATTTGCTTTGAATGCAGCTTGAGGGTAATATATATACTGATATTTTATTTTAATGCTTTTAAATAGAATTAGACAATGTTCTCTTTCACAGTATTTTTGATCTCAATTAGTCTCGAAAAAAATGTTGCAATATTACAATCATTTGAGCAGCGTTGCACTTGGATAAAGTATACCACACAATTATTAGGTCAAGGACGGATTAGGTCAAAGTTTTATCTGACTCCAGGTATGGTAATAAATATTGAAAAAATATTACGCGGCATTAACTCAACAATGTTAACAACGTTCATGACTTAAAAACAAATACTTATCTTTTGAAATTTGATTTGCATCTAAATATGTATAAATGGTATATTATAAAAGATAAATGTAATATATTTTAAAATAAATCGAGTTTCTTCATCAATCAATACAATCTCTTAAGTTACCAATAAAACTCGCACAGTTCAATTAAAATGAACTAAATGACGTAAAATAATATTTTTAGAAATATCGTGAAAGTAACATAAAAATATTTTATCAATAATGGAACATGAGGTATAGATTTTAACGTAGTTATATGTAAAACTGCAAAGAAAGTTGATTTAAAAAATATTTTTATAGTGCTATCTCGTTTGTATTAGCATTTATTATATTTAATAAAATAATTTATGTCATTTTGAAAAAATCTTTAACTTGTTTTAACTGATCCAAAATAGAATTATTGTAAAACTTTACGTAGATTACTTCTATTATATTTCATATAAATCTAAGCTCTAAAAATGAAAACAGCATTATAATCATAAAATTATAATATGAATAATGAATTATTTGATTTTAAATTTAGCAGTATACATTTCAATTAGTTTAAATTTGATATATTACATAAAATTAAATGTAAATTATTTCTTCTACTTATAAATAGCAGTTTTTATGATTGTAACTACAGCGGAAATACGTGTGAAAGTTATAATGTATTTAAATTTGAATTTTGATTATGTTATCAAAACGGGTACTGTAGTTTTTATAGAAAATATGTGAAAGTGTGAAGAATTATATAAAAAATAAAATAAATTTTGATTAATACTTGATACCAAACTATCAGATTTCAATATAAACATCTAGCGTTATTGCACATTGAGAATTATTTAGTTCACGATATTGTTTTCGGTTAATATTTTATTACTATATGAACTGAAGAGAATCGAATTCAATCAGTCGTCTTGTAGGTCTACGTGGCTTAAGACTTATATAGGTAGTGTATTTATGTGAGATATTTGTAAAAAAAAATAGCACAGTTAATAAATAGTTGGGTGGCAATTATGATTATTTATTAAAAATAATTGAAAATATGGAAATAAAAAATATTTTTTATTTGCTTGTGGGTACACGAATATTTAA
>JAPMAE010006008.1:319-12728 GCA_036584705.1 Rhyacophila sp. 25_7
TATGGGAGAACAAAATGATTCATTATCAGGTGTAATAATATAAAACTTCAATGCAGTCGACCGTATCAGTAAAAATACTTGTTATTTATCAGATACATGTTGTGTAACATGGTGTATTTGAACTTTGTCACATATGCATTGAATTATTCAGTAGGAATATTAATTCTAACCGTTTTGCAGGTTTTTGCCGAATAGATAATATTACGACTTTTTACTTGCGGTTGCGGTCTTATCAATAGTTAGTGAGTTAATAAAAATATATTGTTGGAATGCACTTAAGGATTTCTTGACGCGTGTAATGCAGATTATGCATTTTTTTAATTATTTGTAATAGAAAGAAGGACATTATTTCGTTTACTGTTTATATAATCGCAAATGCGTTTTAATGTATTATTTTTTGAAACAGGTCAGCTTAACTCGAAAATGGGATGAGGGCCAATATTACTTTTTAAATGAAAGCTGTTGCTGGCCGCAAAATAGCTGAATATGAATAAAAGAGTATATTTTATTTATTTTACTGCAATATTGTAATTTGTAATTAAAACTACGAAATTAGCAAAAATATATTTAGAAAAATAAATGCTTGAAATGACTGCGGAGCTTATAAGCGATTTTATTTCGTGTACTAGTATAAATAAATTTAACGAGATGTGTTAAGTTATTTTAACGACGATTTGGCCTTATTCGATTTTTACATTTATTATAATAAGAGTCTTCATAAAAGACGTACTCGTATGTATAAAATATACAAATAAATCTTGGCTCAAACGGCTATTTGGTTGTCAAGACAAAAGTTGCTACGAATTCCGGTAAGTGCAATTGGTTTTAGATTCTAGAATATACCTACCTTCAAATTTACAGGAAGGACTGGTTTTACGGAACACCATATAAATTAAAATCATATGGTTTTTAATAGAAGTCGTTAAAACCAAAATTCGACTAATTTAGTCAGTCATCTAATTAAATTCATTTATTTTAACATAAAATACAAATAGAATCAAAAAATATCAGTCCGTATATGAAATAATATTTTTCTAAACATATACTCGTATATGTTTTTATATTAGGTTTTGTGAAAATGGAGGCCCGCGGGCCGGATACGTTTCACGCCTGATTACTATCCGGCTCGCGAAGTATTTTATAAATTACTTGAATTACAAAAATAATAATAAGTGTGTAAAATAATAAAAAAAAAATTGTGATCGTGTCCTAACAATTTTTCAATTTTATTCGTTAATTTGCACAATAAATGCATATTCTGGTTTAAAAATATTGCTTTTTTTTAATGTGGCTCGCGGCCAAGTTTTCATCCGCCATGTGGCCCAACAGCCAAAAGATTTGTCCATCTACACCAATCATTTACTTAATAAAAACTAGAAGTAAACTAATTAAAAAAAAATAGTCCTAAAATTAATATAAACACTATCATATTTTTCTTTCTTTGTACAGTAGTGTACCTACAAATTTTACGCCTTCATATAAGAACATCAGAAGGGGCTTTCAGTTTCACAGTCACAAATTTGTTCTGATGGGGCGAGGAAGTTATAATACCTACATTATCGGCCGATCGACAAATTTGCACCACTAAAAAAGATCGCAATTTTAAACAAATTGCACAATTCATACAATTTTGACATTGATAATTTTGTCATACACGTGGGCCCCTCATGCTTTCCATAATTTTTCTATGCGGTTGCTACGGCACTCGGTTAATAGCATTTCACTCTCATGTTGGTCAAAGGCATGTCATGATTAACAATATATACTTAGGGTCGTCCATGAACCACTTAACGTTTTTCTTCCTTTTTTTTACTCTCTCACCCTCCATGTAATACCTTGTAGACATTCAGCTTGACCACCCTTCCCTCCTCTCAAAAGTTACGTAACTTTACACACTAACCGATTATGTGCCAGAATCGAGTTAATTCTCACAACTTAACCAGTTGTTTGCCAGACGTCTACCCGTGGGCGCTTTGGGTTGTAATTGAGACGCCCGCCTGTGGGAAAATCATTTTAAATATAGTAAAAAATGTTTTTTTAATGAATGATACCTCTGAATAATTAATTGAATCATTTACCACACTAACATATTGATAAAACTAATTGGTTATCAAGATAAGACGATAGAGGCCATATTTTGTTTTTAATATATCTTCGTTAGCTGACTGAATTGTTTGCGTAATATCTGTTGTTCATTGTGGTTTCTTCAATAAGTATTAGAAGACTTATCTTTGTCACTCTTGTCAGACAATATATTTTTTGTTTGTTATTATTTCTCAAATAGCCGAATGCATTTCTTACGCAGTGTCTTTTGTCTATTATGATTTCTTCAAATTCAATAGCTATTTCAACTTCAATAGGTAAGCGAATCTTTGTCACTCTTATAATAAAATATTTTTTAGTTTTTTATCGAACGTGTCTATGTGTGCATCTTATAATTTCGCCCAAAAATGTGTCGTACATTTTCGTGAATTTTCGATAAATTTTATTACTTCTTAAAGAGATTATAAACATTGATATTGTGTAATTGAAATATATTTGTGTTATTCACCCTTCAAAATGGAAGATGATCATAATAATCCGGAACAAGAAGCAGATGATATTTTGTTTTCAACATAAGAATCTGAAGATGAGGACGATTTTGACCTTGACATGAACGAAGACAGCGATGATGAGATATTCGATGAACCACTTTCGGAATACAATGACAATGGATCATCAACATATCGACTTGCTGAACAAGTCAATATTTTTGATTGTCAATGGAGTGATAGTTAATTTGTTCCGCAATTGCATAATTTTGGTGAAAATTTGATCTCGACAGCAAAGCAAAAGAAATAGTTTTCAAATTATATGTCGACGAAGAATTCATGTCATTTGTTGTTATAGAAGAAAACAAGCAATATGAATTTTTGAAAAATAACATGATTGCAAATACAAATCTATCAGAGAATGAAAATATTTACAATAAAAAAAATATTTCTTAAATATCACAATTTTCTATCTCTGATCTATACTAATCAATATTTAAATACAATTTTCAAAAATAGAACATCGTTCCGCGACGTTTTAACTTTTAACCTTTTTTTTAAATTTATTCGCATAATGAAATTTTGTCATGCACACGCGTATGACAACAAAAACAATGCAATAAATCAGTCATAAGTCAATTTATTTCATTATTTTAATTAAGTTCGTACAAAGTTCATTACGCACAATATTGCGATAATAATTAATTAATAGGCCTACCCGAGTTTATTATTATTCAATTAATGGCCTTATGAAATTGACATAAGAAAGGGATGCCACATATATTTTTTTTACTTCCATTCGATACATTCGTGATATTTCAATAAATAGTCTACAACAAACGATAAAAATAACGCAATAGATAATTATTGATAATGCAATGAAACAATTGATTAATCGCTAGTTGGAATGTTATTGTATGTGGACTACGTATAAAGAGAAGCTTATTTCAATCATTAAAATTGTTTTAAAAAAATAGTATGGTTTCATTAATTAACACGCTCTAAATTCTGATGATAATACAAGCTACTCGTATTTCAAAACCATCTCAAAAAATCTACATTTTGGTTAAATCGTTAAATTTAAAAAATACCTTAATGGAACAGATGCAAGAATATTACTATTTATAAGCAACGTTTCCTCTAATTTTTTTATTGTGTGTGCGGCCCATCAACTTATATGTGCGGGGGAAAAAGATACGATTGTGCAAATATAGATAAAATTAAGTAGTCCACATAATGTACCACGAATCATAAATTATATAATTCATGATGTATTTATTCGAAATACGTAACATAATATCAGCAAGCATATAGTGTTTCCATCTTCCGCACACATCTCAAGCAAGGAACACGATAACCCATAATAAAATATCAAATAAAATATATAATTGCGCACACAAGTTCATTTCTTTGAGATGTGTGAAAAATATAGAAACATGTGTGCGGACAATTTTTAACAGGTGTGCGGCCGCACACGCGCACACCGTAGAGGGACATTGTTTATAAGTGATGTACATGTGTAACCGTGATGAACATAGCTACGCCCGAAATTCAAATTATTCAACGAATTACGAATTCTAATGATGTTTTGTGCTACCGGTAGCTTACAGGCGATAGATCGGAAGACCATTCTTCAATACTAACATGTATTCTCAATCTAAAAAAATACGTAGTTTAACAACTCAAGTTCCTTATTTTAGAACGATATTATAGTGTATTAATGGATTACATGTGTACCATTTAAAAATACCCAGAAAATTATGACATCTTTTTATTATTCTTTACCTATGATCCTCTTCATTTTTTTTTACATATTATGGACATCACAAATTATAAGTTTAATTAACCAATCGTCGTCAAGTAACCATACAAATGAAGTAGTTATGCACCATGAGTTATACAAAATTTAGGAAATTGCACTATGAAAAAGAATTTAAAACTATTTTTTTTTTTGATTGAGATTAAATATTACCATAAAAGCTTAAATATTGATTAATCGTTTAATATAATAGTACTTAATATTAGAACTATGTCGAATAGTTAGTTCCAAATGCTTGAAAGATTTGAGAATGGAGAAGTTGGAGAGTAATCAGTCGAATGAAATTTGTTCTCCAACATACTCGTACCGTTCAGCTCAACTCAACAAGCACAAAATCACAGCTTAATTTAAAAATCCGAAATGGAATTTTTTTGAAAAGAATGTCGTGCAAAGAAAAAGTTTAGTGTCTGTCTACTTCTTTACTATATTCATTTAATGTTTGTTATACAATAGTTAATAATGAATTTATTCTCTTAAATAAGTTATTTTTTATTATTAGTATTGACCAAAAAATAATTTTAATATTTTCTCGAAATTCGATCAAATTCCGAAAATACTTAAATTTTAATTTCGATTTTTTATTTCGTCAAAAGTTGCAATCCCTACTTTTAATATATTTCACACTGACCCTATAGTTCTATTAAAACTGATTTATATCACACTATTAGTACATTAGTCCAAATATTAACAAACTATTGGCTTATTCAATATCACTTCCAGTTATATTTTGCACCGATGTATATTGATACTTAAGAAGCATTATTACGAGCAAAAGAATCTGTCATAATTATTGATAGTTCACCGTTGAGATAAAATGTGCTATACGTTCTTATTAAATCGATGCCCATCCATTAACTTGGTACATTTTGTAGCGTTTCTTTGTCATTGTTATCACATATTATGTTATTAGAATAATTACTTCAATTAACGTACAGCTCCGGGCTATGAATGCAAATATTTCGTTGTACTGGGTCTACTGGTTTAGTTCTAGTTCACATATCGGATGATTTAAATATACATATGTTTTCTTTCTTACTCTATTTTTCTCAAATCAATATACGGTCGACCATAAACCACGTAAAGCTCTTGACCACTAACTTACATGTTGTTACAAGGGGGAAGGTTGGTTAATTTTTATTGTTTCTTAGCACTTCCCTCAAAAAGTAGACAGGAATTGATTGTAAATTTCGTTCATGTTCAATGCGGAAAGTTATGTTACCTTTGAGAGGAGGAGAGGGGTGGTCAAATTTAATATCCACATGGTGTTACATAGAAAGGTGGAGGGCACAAAAACGTTACACTGTTTATGGACGATCCCCAATATATAATGCAATTCTTTATAAGTAACTAGGTGTTTTTTCGACCGTAATGTAGTACACTGAAGAGTGCATAGCTGTGAGCCAATTAGACAGTTTAAAATCTCTATAAATCTTTATTTTGTTCTACGGTGCATGGTGAAACCACTCTGCTGGCTCCACTGCATTCAGGCATGACTAAAATGAAAATGTAGCATTCATAAATATGACCGTATTTGGGTAAAAGTGAATAACCGTCACAGAAGAAATTTTACAGGAGGTACAAAAACGTGTTTTAATGATTTTTTGTCAACGTCACATTAACACAAACTTGAAGTTCACGATGTCCAATAAATTGGTGTTTCATTTTTCTGATCTTATAATTTAAGTTATTAAAAAAAATCATTAAAATTGAGGTGTAATGCTTTTTTCCTTTCCATACAAACTAAGTAGGTCGTTATTTCTTAAAATCTAAAGTTGAAATTCGATAATAATTCGGCATTTTCGGCCTAATTCCTTTTAAAAGAACGTATATTTAGTTGTTTCCGCCGTGACTCTCAAATAAAAGCATTTTTCAAAAAACAGGGGTCCTTTTGCCTAAACAGGATCGACATTAATTTTAAAAAATAATTAAATAATTCAAAAACATGTAATGCGGTGTCGGGCAGGCGGCTGCCAGTACTGGCAAACTAAGAATATCTTGTAACAAACATACTGTTGCGTGTAAATATTAAGCAATCATCTGTGTACTAGAATTTTAAAATAATAACCTTGACAAAATGATTTAATAAAAATATAATTTATTACAGTTTCAAGTACATAATTGTACATACAGTGTATTAGTAAATATTGTTTTTGTAATGGCAATAATCGACAGTTATATGAGAATATGTTTCTCGGTCATTCTTAGAACTACTGGTTCTGCTGCATTGTTTACAATTTCACGTGTCCTGTTAAAGGCGTAGGACAAAGTGATAACCTGTTTGCGGGTTGACCTTCGAATCGAGAGGTTTAATATGTTTATATTCAGTGGCTCACCGACATGGCGCGAGACGTCACTGTGTCACGATGTCTGTTGAAACCAGTTTAATTTACAATTTATTACAAGTGAATAATATCGCGTTTCTTAAACTTGGGTGCTTTGCCTGTGATCCGTTGCACCTGTCCTTCACTGTTCCTCTCCACTTATAGGCATAAATTGTAAAGATGTAAAAAAACAAACGTTACATCTTTGTGTTGTATACCTATTAGTTTTATTGATTTTTTTAACCATATACGCTCCGAAACGAAGCATATGGATCTCCACAATGTGAAGATTATTTTTGGCAGTTCTTACGAGTAATAATTACCTCAACCAATTTGGTCCATGTCCTGAATTAAAATGCATATGAAAAATCGTACGTGATTTTCGTCAGTTACGGGAGTCGGACTTTAGACTCTGGGCTCGTGAGTTGACTGCACTATCCACTCACATACGAGGTCGGACATTATGAATTATATATAAACTCATATATATGAACATTATACTCGTATGTATAACTGTGCATTTTATATTACTACACTAGTATAAAATGTATTTATTTTTGGATCCTCACATATCTAGTGAAAGCATTCCAACCATAAAAGTTACACATTTAGAGTACTATCTATATACTCGTAAAACACTGTTTATGTAACAGTTTTTTGCACATTTTTAATTATTTTTTTATCGATAATTACTTTCTTCGCCTTTGTTTCTATTATATAATAATATACAATTATAAATGTCTACCTTTACATCCATACGTTAGACTTTATATTATGATGTGTTATTGATTTAATATGGATGTAATAAACAATTTATTTACGAGTATTTCTCTTGTTAAATCCATATCGAATTAATTTTTTATTTATATGTTAATCGAAAAAGTAAGTTATGGGTAACGTATAATCTTTCAAATGGGACTAAAATACGTGAACGGAGTACGGAGTTTGAAGTTCCACCACTGGTAATACCGTCATAACATGGTTTATTATTTTGCATTTCAGGATTAATAGTTAATTGCTGTTTTCGACATCTGCGTTGCAATTTTAGCATTTAATTATCAACAAATACTCCTCAAAAGTCGATAAATGACCGTGTTGATCTAATAAGCAGTTTGGTAGATTTTCGCACGCTCTATCGTCTGGTAAAACAAACTGGGCCGTATTTTTTATACTTTATCTGTTAATATTGAATTTCTTAAAATGTCATTACCTATTAAGTTGAATATTTTATTACTGGCAAAACAAATCGAGGGCTTAAAGTCAAACAACGCTATCTACAAAAGTACAACTTTACAGAAGAGCTAAAAAACGATTTTTTTTATTTTCTTGGAACTGGACAAAGGTGTTTATTTTTAAAACTATGTTCAAATCTTATAATTTGTTGTTTGATAATTTGATTTTTCCTTTGACGAGAACGTTAACAGCTAATACAATCTTTTAATATTAAACAACGGCAATTTTATGTAATTAAGGTTAAGCTTTACAGACAATTTTAAAAAAAAGTAGAAAAGTTTGATATATCATTGTTTGACAATTATGTAGCTGAAAACGTAAAATAACATCACAAATAAAAAAACGCATTTTTGTAGATAACGTTCTTTAACTTTAAGCCCTCGAAATTAAACCGACTAAGGATTATTTGGATGATCAAATTAAGTCTTTTTAGGTATATTCTAACTCTGGAAAAAAACGTCAACAAGACTTATTGTCCCTATTGCCCTAACATATTATCGTAAAATGTGTGTACAAATAAAAACTTTAAAAATCATTTTTTCACAAAACAGTCTTTTTTGATTTGACACCTGCCAATATAATGGAGATATGTTATAATAAACTATTTATTGAATAGAAATGAATTTACTTTGATGTAAACTGTTAAATTTAATCGGTACGTAGCAAGAAAACATCATTCTTCTACAATAGAGGATACGGATGAACAATATTGGATAAATTCTTGGCGAAATGTTTCAAGCATAACAATGTCGAAGCAAACAATAAGATAAACACATTAATATACTTTATGGTACAGTTATAATTCATTATGATGGTCTGATCATGATGAATGCGAGGCTTGCAGCAGCTAATTACCTGCGCAAATAGTTCGCTGACTAATTCACTTATCTTATTTTCAAACATTGCTAATAATTTGTATAAGTCCCGACGACTTCGAAGACAGCCTATATCAGAGTTTTTGACTAGAGAGCAATTACTGTACGTAAATGGATTGCTTATTAATTTCACTGGACTATAATTTGAAGATGACGAAAGTATTCTGGTTGGCTACACGAGTGGCAAATATACCATGGTTCTATGATGGTGCGAGGCCACCAAATATGATTGATTTAAAAATATATATTCATGCGAATCTAATGTACCTTTTTTAAGTTGATTTTATTTATGTTGAGCGAATAGTTTTCGACTAAAAAATTAAGAAGATTACTTTGTGAGTGAGAAAAGATTTCAGAACACTGCTCTAGAAGAGTTATTTTGCTATTTCTAAGTTAACGAATTTACTTAAATAACCAAATAATGTAAATTAATTTCATAGTATATTCACGAAATTTAGAATAATATAACAAATTATTATTCGCTCACTGAGCATTTATATCTTACCAGACACAGGTTGGTAGGTGGTTGTGGTTGTTGTTTTGAAAGTAATTTTCACTTATTAACATTGGTTTGAAATGAAATCAGGGTGGTTTTGGCTATAATTAAATTGTATTGTACAAGTGTAATACGAAACGGGAAAGACACTCGTCGTATTTCTAAGTTATTATTGAGAGAAATTGAAAATACAATTTTACTCAGAGGGTATTTGTTATTTTCGCTGCGCTGCCCGTGTAACCTAAGACAAATTAAAACGTTTCTCGTTTACTTCAATTTAATTGTGCCATCTACATTTATTATTTTTGAAATTATTAAAATGATACAACGAGATTCTTCAAATCCATATTTAGATTTTATTTATTTAATCGAACATTTGAATTACTATAAAAATTGTCCTCAGTTTTTACAATTTAGTTCTAAATAAATGTCAAGTTTCACAACGATTTCTTGTAATATCTTTATTAAATATTGGCTTTCTCGTCAAAATCAATATAAAGGTGCCCCTAGACGACCAATAATATTATAAACGATATTGCACAACCCGTTGCACAACATATTGCTAGTATCCCCTACACGTTGCAAAATAAGTAGTCTATTACTGACCCCTCTGCACCCAACATGTGGAATAGTGATGAAGCAAGTTGTGTGACCATTGCTTAGTGATGGCTTTAAAGAATAAGGAGAAAAGAAAGTGCCGATGGACGAAGGAATGGTTCAAAGAAAGGGTTCACAGTACATATATATATTGTGCAATCTTTCAATACGACCTACATACGGTCAATATTAATGTACAATATCAATTATTGAGCAATATATTAGTATAATATTGCTCGTCTAGGGGCCACTTAATAGAAATGATACCACTACTGAGATAAATGAAATTGTTTTGCTTATTGATATCGAGTGCTATTGAGTTTAGATGTATTTAAAAAATATTATGTATTTATCCTAATTATTATAGACTTCCTATTTTATAAATTTATTTGATTTCTGGCATACATTTTTGGATTTGCATTTTTTACCGGTTGATTTTTTTTTATTTTCTAATTTATTTATCAATCGTCAGTGTCGTAACAGGCGAAACCATTTATGAATAGTTTTAATTATATTTTTTGCGAATAAGTATAACAACTGTGTTATAAATGTATTGCGACGATTATAAGACGCGTTCTTATTTTTGTAAGCCAGAAATAAAAAAATAGTCACCAGTACCTCTGTAAGAAGTTATCAAGTATAATACTCACCATAAATACAAATGCACAAAAATATGGAAAACATGCGTCTTATAATCGCTGTAATAAAGTATTTCAAATTGGTAATCGATAATCATTATTATTATATTTGTTTTACTTATTTAAGTTGTTATTATCCATATATATTTATATATCAATTTTTTATATCGTCGTCAACGGAAAATACCTCCCACGTGGAAAATATAATTGTTCATTGTGAACTAAAAAACAAATTTTTGAGAGTTGTAAATTGTTTTTTAAAACATATGAAATACGCTTTGTAGTTTTAAAAGCAAAAATGTGTATGTGTAGGAGATTTTTTTAATCGGTAGAATAGTTAAAACTCAAAATTTGTATACTTTTTGTATTATTATGTCGCATTGTTAAAAAGACTTTGTAATGTTTCGTATATGTATATAAAACAAAATACTTAAAATTGGAATTCTCAACAATTATATTAAGGCTCCACTTTGATACATTTTATAAAACTTGAAAGCGTCGATATGACTGTGACCGTACGTTGTGTCGACTTGAATAACATTATGTGCTTGTGATGAAGTATTGAGAACCGCATATATAAATCAAATATGATAATAAAAAATCTTTTATTTGCAGGTTTTTTACACTATTGGGTTCCAGCAGATTGCTGGAAGCTCCCTTATAGATCATGGTGCGGGCTAGTTTAGAGATTGGGAACAGTAACCAGGTGAGAACAATTATTTTTGTTATATTATATTTTATAACCAATAAACTGCCAATAATTACTGAGTAGCAAAGTTTTGATTTTAAGGGCGCCAAATGTTAATAATTACCCAGAACATAAAATGTGATGTCTCTTAAACTTATTAGATCGTGACTATTATGTACGTTACAGGTTATTGAGAATTGCTACGTGGATATCGTCGTTAGTATGTATTTGTAAAAATCTATCAGTGGCTAAGGTCACTACACTAGCCTAACTAAAACGATGAGAACAATTCAAAAGAATTGAGCACACTAACCATAATAAAAATAAATACGCCATGTTAGAGTGAAATTCGTGGGGCCATAAAAATCGTTTTATCGGAAAAAAGTGTACAAAAGTTCTTTTCCATATTAATTGTATACAAATAAAAGTAACCTTCTAATAACACGGTAGATAGGTTTCTAGAAAATACCGTGTTATACGAGACCAAGAGCCAATATAAAATATAGAGATGCGTTTCGAAAACATTTTAAAGCATTTTTTTAAATTATACAATTTTCATTTAAAATAGTACATAGTACATAACTTACATTAGCATATTACGTAACTTAATTTTGTAAACGTTTGGAATACAAATCGTGTTATCGAAGTATGTACATACTCGTGAACATACAGTGTTGTAAGAGGGGTTCCGCGTTTTCATTAACGTGTTAGAATGAAATTGTGTTGTAGGTTGCCGTGCTATACGAGGATTTCTGCAATTTTCCTAAAGCGTAAGAGACAAACCGTGTTGTAGGATACCGTGTTGCAAGAGAGTTGCCTATATTTAAAATCATTAAAAAATATCGACACGTACTTACGTTAAACTGAAATGATAACTTCATTTTTCGTGCATTTACTGTGAAGGTATATTACTTCGGAATTTATTATAACGGGACTTAATCTGTATATGTTATTTCAAGGCATTACATTAATTATTTATTTGTGATAAATATAGAGATTTTTATAACTGACACGTTAAACGCTGGTCTGAATACATACAAAGTAATAAAATAATATGTATGTACGTACGTTAGTAAATAATACGAGTATATCATTATAAATATTTTGTGTTTCTCCGCAGCACGGTCGGAATATTTATGAAAGATTTTATTAGTTCAATCTATATATACAAAAATGAATGTCTGTGGCTATGATCCCTATAGTCTCTTTTG
>JAPMAE010006027.1:841-12713 GCA_036584705.1 Rhyacophila sp. 25_7
GAAACAACGCCAGTAAACCGGAGTTAGAGGACGCCTTCAGTTATTACGGACCCTTGAGGAATGTGTGGGTCGCTAGAAATCCTCCGGGCTTCGCTTTCGTGGAGTTCGAAGACGCGCGGGACGCCGAAGATGCGGTGGGTAAACTCATTTCATACGATTTTGAGTTGAAAACTAGATATGGCGTAGTTCAGTATTATGTCAATTTTGAAGTTTTTCGCAGTGTGGGTGTCCACGTTCCCATATAAAAATGTTCTGGAATCTGGAAGATTTTTTTATGTAGGTAATTGAGAAGGCAGTACTTTGGTAGGCAAATGAACTGCTCCAGTAAGAAATAGTTTTCTGACCGCTTATCATTATTGTGAAGGAAATAGGCAATAATAGCATTCATAATTAATCTGGCACACCATTATGTATATTTTTGTATTTAGCTCGGTTTCGGCGGGAAAGGTAGTTCTACAAGTTCGCCAACAAAAATCAAAACTGTATTAGAGGCAACCAATAAAAATAGAACGCTTTTTTATCACATTCCAATGGTTTTCTTCCACTTTATATCCTTGTGATTGGTAATGATACCCGTGTAAGTGTTAATAACAATTATTTCTTTATTGTTCTTATAACATGTATGTATATTTCATTATCGAGGACTTGAAAAGTCAAACTACGTTATCTACAAAAATGGTTTTTTTTCATTTGTGATGTTTTTTATGTTCTTGGCTACGTAATTGTCAAACAACAGTATCTCAATCTTTTCTAGTTTCTTCTTAAATCTTTTGTAATGTTAATTACATAACATGCCTTTGTTTAACCGTTTTAGTGCTATGCTTATTTTGCAAGTATGTATGTTAAATGCTACAAATATTTTGTGTTATTAGATAAAAAAAGTAGGACATTAAATAAAATGGACAAATATCAACCAATTTTAATGATTCTTTTTGCAATTAAAGAAGTGAAGAATGATATTTTATGCTTCTAGTAAAAAAAACTACAAAAATGTATGTCTCTTCATAATTGTGTTTTCCTACTAGGTAGTCCTTTTTTACAGCAACCGCCTCTGAAGCTGGATCGCCTTATCTCATTTTTTTTCTGCTCACTATACACTGGTGCAAATTTCACCCGAGCAATTTTTCTAAACTAAATGTTTTATTGGATGAAGCTATCGGTTCACATTTTTTTGTGAGCCATCCATTATTTTTCAATATATTCTATAATTTCAGATATAAGCTGAAGTTTGGTCATTTTTTGGTCATAATATCTCTTGAAATCATCTTCTGAAACTATGGTATGCTCCGGGAATTCCCATTTTCAGTAAGACGGCAATGAATGGTTTTATTTCATTCATGGTAATTGGTGTCCACTTTTTTGCCCATGACTTTGGTTTCAAATTTCCTCTGTTCAAACATTGTACGGCATAACGATTTGTTTCTTTGACAATATTTTCAAGAAGTAACAAAGTGAAAAATAAATTGAAATAAACTGTTGGTTTTGCATCATATGAAGGAGCGCTTCTAGGTCCAGGAATTAAAAAAAAAAAAAATATTTACTTTCTATTCGCAATCTTTTATTGCGATGTACAATAATGTCACTTCCATCATCACTGTTTCCATTTATCGGAATAAAGGTCACATTGTCCGTAGTGTTGCTGTCATTTGATACATCGTTCGCAATAGAACTAACATTCTGCATGATGAAAAATATCGATTCACTTTAGGGTGTTATATATTTTAACAGAATAAACAATAAAGTTATTAAACACACTAACCGCAATACATCACACTCAAATGGAACATGTGTCTTCCCGGGGGGGCGACAAATGCGCACTAGCAAACGGCAGCACCTAAGTGCTGCATCGCAATTTTCATGACTGACTCTTACAGCGCGATAGCACTCTTAACAGTTAATATCAAAAGACTGTATAAGTTGTTAGTGTTCTTGTCATAAGAAAAAACAATTTACAAAATTTGAACATTAGGTGTTAAATAGACATCTCCTTTGTCGACTTCCAAGATAATTAAAAAAAAATGTTTTGGCTCTCCTGTAAAGTTGTGTGTTTGTAGATACCGTTGTTTGACTTTAAGCACTCTTTATGACAATACCCTGCATGGATCTTGTTTCTGTAGCATTGACATAGACCAGTACATATTCATCCACTCGCTTCATATAGTACAACTGAAGATGTATGTCAGATAAGATATATCAATCTTTTGATTTGTGATTCTCATTTAGGTGAGGGGCCTGGATGGCCGCACAATATGCGGTAGGCGGGCTCGCGTGGAGATGTCAAACGGTAAAGGAGGAGGGCGCGGTTACCGCGGTCCCCCTCCCCGCAGCTCGCGCTCCGCGCGTCCATTCCATCCGGATGATCGTTGCTATGAATGCGGTGACCGCGGACACTATGCCCGGGACTGCTCCAGACTCGGAAGACGCGCCAGGCGCAGGTACGCCCTATATTCCTGTATCCAAAACATGTTCCTTTATTTCTGTTCATTTCATTTTCTGTCGGTTTTTATTATTCTTGCAACGCGGGTTAACCTTTTCATTCGAAAATCGTTTCTTTTAAAATTACATTTTTGTATGCAATAGTAATTCATAAATCATATGCCTATATATTGGCATACAATATATAGACTGCATTCTGAGAAAACATTTTGATTATATGCAATTTCAATCGAGGAATGGAAATTCAAATTTAAATATTTGCATCAATAACAATCATCTTAAAATGAATGTTGTTACTAATGTGTTGTGATTGGTTAATTGATTTCACTGTTACTTGTTAACTTGTTGTTTTAAATCTACGATTTTGTGCTTTAAATTATAATTTTAAGCATCGAGAATTTTTAGCAAGAAATTGAGTACAGTTATAAACTATAAAATTATCTCCATTCACTACTACATGAAGCCTCGAACTTGAACTTGACTTGTTGAGAATTAATTGTTTAAAACTGACAGACGTCGAAACCATAATAATTTATAATTTATGTAGGATCGAAGTAAATTAATTTACCAGTATTAAAGGCACATGTTTGACAATTTTCCATTTCGTTTTACTCTATAAGAGTGGGTTTAAGACGGCTGTCTATAGAGACATTCGTACGAGGGTAACTATGAATATTTTTATTAGTCTGATTCTCGCTCTCTTTGTGTGAAGAGTTGTTTTAAATTCAGGGTAGGGGTAATCCCGTTTCAAAAGTTGCATGTCTAATAAAAACTCATCTTTCCATTTCCTGCATGATCCTTCCTTCCCTGAAATAGAAATAATCATGCTTTTCAGTGACCGTGATGCGTATTTGCCACATTGAATCCGGAACCCGCTCGTCATTTCCCCCCTCCGAGGCCGTGACTGATGCAGACGTATCGGAAGCTTTCCTGAACGACTTAATTTACGATTGCTTGATGCGCCGCTGAGTCTCCGCTTATTTTCAATGTCTTCAGCTCGATATACCCTCGATTGAACATATAATTTCATATTAGAGACTTTGATTTTCTATCAATGTGTGGATGGCATCTATTTGTGCGTTCAGTTCATGGACGTGCGGGATGTGGACTTCATCCGCCGCACACCTCGATGCGGTCGACATGTCAAATTAGTATAACCTTGTTCAAATATTAGCTAGATATCTGCTGTGCGTCGTCTTCATTCAGATTTCGACCGAGAGCGCCCGTGGAAGATTGCAGATTCGTCGAGCGGAATGCGATCCGATATGTTTGCGGCCGGAGAGAGTAGAGCGAGACGGGTGGGAAGGTTCGGAGACGCGTGGGAAACTCCGTCCTCGATGCGAACGGCCAGAGTGAGCACGGCCGAGGTCCTCGCTAACGACATTTAAAATTATGGCTGCTATGTGTTATAGGTGTTATATTGGGTAGATCCACTGCTACTGTATCAGTGCAGTTCGCTAAGTGGCGCGTAGCTTCTCTGCGCTTCGTAGAGTTTTCCCTCCGCGACCTACACGGCCGTCGTCTCTTCAGCTTCCTCCGTTAGTTCTGCACGGCCTACCGACTCGCACGATCGACGTGTTTCACTTTATGACCCGGCCCGCACAGTGTGAGTGTTACAACATGAACATTTGCTATGTACTAATGTCTTGTTCGCCACGATCGTAGCAATTGCGACGCGGCCGGTCGCGACTTCGCTCCCCTCCGATGCAATATGGCAAATGAATCGATGAAACAGGTAAAACCCCCACGATTATGTTACACCCGCTTTCACTTAGGATGCAGTGTTAGATGGTCATTTAACATGAAATCAATTGACTGCATAAATTGAAGTACCATATGCATCACGCTGTAATCTGTAATTGCTATCGTCCTCTGCGCTGCTCCTCTCAGGATTGCAGAAGGTGATTTTTGAAGAATCTGTAATGTTTATGTGTATATGCTCCCGTCCCATTGGTAGTTCGGTTTGTAGTTTCACATTTTCAGTCTTGAGAAATATAAGACTTTGGTTATTTAAAATTCATACACCTCCACCCATTTGGAGAGTGATCAATTCTGTCAGGCACACTAGATCAATAGTGTTCACCTCCCTCGAACTCATTTCAATCTTCCTCTTGCGTGAAATCTAATTTTCAGATATTGTTATACGTGAAGCTACATTTTAAAGATCGATAGTTTACTGTATATGCCAGAAAAATCATTTCAATAATGATTTACTGATGATGAAACTGATTTATACATAAATACTGCGTAATCGGCAATTTCATTTGATTTTATACAAATTTTAAAAAATAGAAATCTAATGATCTAGTTGAAATATTCATTGATAAGATTATTCAAAAATTTCAGTTAGTGATGGTGTGGGAATACGCAATACAGTAAGTGGAATTTGCAACTAATATGACGGGCGCTTCGAGAATAAATGAAAACTCTCGGTACAATTCTTTGACATAATTTTAGTACATATTCATTTTAATCAGCTGAACCTATAAATTATATATAAATCGAATATTATCTACCTTATCCCAGTTAAAAAATGTCAAAAATACAATGATACTAAATATTTGATGTATTTTTTTAAAAATTTAATGTATTTAATAGTTAATATGAATCGTGAATGGTAATGGTGCGAAGAGAAATGAAGGTTTTATGACTTAAAATAATTTTTGTATGCGGGGTGTTGTGTTACAGGAGTCGCTCCAAGTCCCGGTCGAGATCCAGGTCGCGCAGCCGTTCTCGCAGAACCCGCAGTCGTAGCGGATCGCGCAGCGTGTCCCGTCCCCGACGCACGCGGACACGGTCTCCATCGCGCTCCCCGCGCACTCGTTCCCGTTCGCCCCGGAGCCCTGCGCCTCCGCCCACCAACGGGGACGCCAACTGAGATTCTTATTTGCGACCTATCCCCTCTGTATTCCCATAATTTGTACAATATTCATTTCAAGTAGCGTCATCCGTTTTGTGATTATTTCTGCTTGCAAATTCTATTGCCCCCGAGTAGCGTGATTGCAGAAAATACTTGAATTGGAGCATATTTTTTTTTTTTAACTGTTTCTGAAGAATACTAAATGAACATCTCGGGGCTTCCTCTCTTGTTTTATTTTTGCCACCACTTGTAATCTCTATTGATGTTTATCATCGCTCATCTTCATGCATTCTTCGTTGTAATAGTTTTTCTCATTTGTGACAATGATTTTTTCTTTCACACCATTATTTACGCCCGCTCAGCCGAGGCTGCGACATCACATAATCGTCGACTCCTGTAGAATGTATTCCGACGATGCAATCCATTCAACAGTCAACACGAGTGAAACAATAAAAATTAGTATAGTGTTTTAATTCTAATGAAATTTACTCTTATACTCATTTCAAGCGGCGAGGTTTGCATGCTTTTTTAAATCCGTAGGTAAGCTAAGCAAATATTACTAAATAGTTCAATGATAGACTGCGCATTCCAGTCTGCATACGCATTGTCGATACGTTTTTATCATATAAACGACATATTTCACCGAGAAATTCCCCTTTGCTCTGCCCTTCTTTTGTTTTGTAATGAGTTACAGCAGAACTGAATCTATCACTATTTTCTTTTTTAATCGATAAAACCATGCTTGTTTTGTCGAATGTCTAATAATTGACATTGAATCATTATTGACGCATTGTATTGTTGGTATCTGACAACACCAGAGGAATGAATGATTGAATCTGATTAAATAATGCATAATTTCTCTTTCAAATTTTGAATTAATGTACATTGTGTATCAAGTTATGAGATTTGTTGAAAAATAAAAACTCGTTACCGTAACTTGTATGTTTCTTTGGCCGGAAATTCTCTCCATTAAGACCAGGTGTAAAAATATATTTTTTACCGAATTTAAAATTTATTTTTAAAGTACCTATTAATGTTTATATTACCATATCTATAATAAAGGTAGTTAAGGATGTTTTGTGTTTTATTTTCTATACCTCATTAGAGCCATGCTAATGTATATATATATATGCCACTACTTTGCATTATTGTATTTTATGTGCTACATCAGAATTCCTCAAATGTTCTTGGCACACCATGTATACTTGAAGAAACCGAAGCAACAATGATTCAGTGTCGTTCTTATGGCTATAATTAGCTACAATTACATCTCTAGAGAAAAGTATGAATTGGACACCTTGAAACTTTTGATTATGAAATGGATTGATGAGATTGCGGAATTTGCGGGTAGTGCTGCAGTGTTGGTAATAACGCCAATAGAAAGTAGAAAGTATGTCAAATCGCTTGAGTTTTCGCAGATGCTTGTTAACTAGTGAACTGCGGAATGGCTAGTCCTCGAATTTCAATCGAGATGTGGACTTCTGAATATTCACTTTGATTTTTGCTAACTAGAAAATTGACAATAACATTTCATGTCATTTTCCTCGGATGAGGCATTGTAGGATTTTCTCTATATTGCATAATTAACGTAACTTGGTCAAACACCTGCAGGTAACATAATTATAGTAACACTGCTTTAGGCCCTCCGCATACGGAGCTACTCAAAACTGTCGAAACTGCTTTCTGGTTATGAACTCATCGTCTTCGCACCGATCGAAATCGTAGTTTCTGTGTGGCCATTCCAAAAACGCTCAAAATTGACAGTAATTTAATTGATCCGTATTTATGATTATTCCCGAACATTAACCTATTAACAAAAGGTGGCAATCCACCGTAGCATTCTCCAAACTGGTTTGTATCGAAATTCATCGGATCACATTCACTTGTCGATCGTTCGTAATTGCGAATACAAATGAAATTATTTTATAAAAATCAGATTGCCACCATAAAAAAACCTAGTGTTTTAGTATAACAAAATAAATATTACACCTACATGCATAAATGAAGCGACACTTACAAAAAAATGTATAAACACATTAAAATATCTTTGGAAACAAGTTTTAAATGTTTCAACGTAAAATTATTTGTTTTATGTTAAGATTATAATATATACATATCGCGATTTGTATACAACTTTTTAGATTGGCACAAATTCGCTCTTCATTTGGCTCGGTACTATTATCCTAGAGCGTGGTTAGGAAACAGTTTGTTCTATAACTAATATTAATGCTTCTTTCAATTTAAAAATTATATCGGCGTGGTTAAATATAAGTTTTTTTTAAATTTATATAATATTTATTATAAATTGGAACTGAGAATAAACAAGAGCCTAAAACTTTTTTTTATTTTGAATGATATGAATGTTAATATATTTTTTTGGGATTAACTACGGAATCCAACCAATTCCTAATCCAGGGAAGGACAGGTACAGAGTATGAAGAGAATATATATAAAAAATCAAATGCTAATAGATAATAAAACATAATATGTTAGATGAATTATAAAAATGAAGAGGAAAAACACAATGAAACCAAAGAACGTGAAAAAATAAAAAAGACAATAAGCAAGAAATGTTAAAAAACATAAATAAAATTTGCACGGTCAAAAAAAAGTAAATATAAAATTAAAATATTGTAGTTGTCTAATATTTGCACATTTTTATATTCAACTGTATTCTTATTGATTACAACATTGATTTATTCGCATTCTTTACTTTCACTTCACTGATAATACAGTAAAACCGTCATGTTTAAACAAAACTCCCACAACAGCTATCAAAAGCACGAAACAGTTTCGTTCTGGACAGTGACTGTCGGGATAAATAATTACTTGTGTGCCCACACGCAAGCAAGTGCTCTGCTTGACAGTAGCCGGGAATTCCAGATAGGTACTTTCAAAGGTGTCTCCCCTTGAGAAAAATGCCCTCAATAGCCTCTGTCGACAGCATTTCTCTCAATTGGAACGTGGCTTTATATTACTTGTACTGCTATACCATGATAAACATTAGGTTTTTTTTCTGGGTTTATTTAAATGCTAATCTGGATTTATTTAACATTTGTGAATGGGAGCACTGGTTTACAGGTTGAGTAACCTGCAAGTATGAGCAGTCGAAAAAGGAATTGAGAATTTAAGTTAAAAGCGAGTTGACACATTCGGTTCCCTACAACTGGTTACTAACGCTTTGCCGATTGGTTAGTAAGAAGTTGCGTCGTGTGCGGTGCCCCTTTCAATTACAACGGTTTTGACTCGTAGCGAACTGGTTTGTGTTTTGCGTTAAATTTCTGTTTCATTTGAGTACCTCCGTGTGCGGACGGCCTTACACACAAATATTCGGCTGTCATTTTATATCCTATATCAACACCCCCTTTTGTTTTATTAAAGTGTAATAGTGTACTATGCTTTGGGGCTTTTTCTCCTTGATATTACAAATTTCACAATCAATAAATTGTGTAGGTACTAATGTTTTATCTTCTGTAAAACCAACCAAACTATTTACTGCATTGCAGTTTAATCTTACATGGCGAAAACTATAGAGATTCCCTTTTTATTTTCACTTAATGTCGAGTCAAATCTTTATTTAAAAGATTATCACCTAAAGGTATTGAGGTAAAAAATGTTCTAAAATGATATAATTTTATAGAATATAATAATATCCACAAAAAATCATCGACACAAAAATATTTAACTGACCAAATAACCAATGAGACGCCACTGGAAAAAAATCATTACGAATTATAGCTAGTGTTCACATATTGTAAGAAGAGAATCGTGTAACTGTATTGTAAATAGCGTAGGTACATAAAGCGTGTGAACGGTTAGTCAGTTCATATGTTCTGATTGGTCCTTGTCCGGTTAAAGCAAAAATTAATAGTGTCACCATGGTTTCTAGTACTAATTCAAACTCAATCATAAATGATTGATATCATAAAACTAGGAAAGACAGGCGCTATCCGGTCAAACTAAATTCGTATTACATGTTTACGGCTACGTTAAAAACACGAGGGACTCACGGCGGGGTTTGTTTATTGCTTCTATTTCTGTAAATGTCTACGTACATATTGTTACATTCTATTTATATATATATATATTTAGAACAGCGATGTTTTGGTTCTTATCCCGAAGTCTCTAAGGCCACGGGAGTATCACAAGGTTCCATAAAATTGGTTGTAAATTTCTATAAAAACAGTGGGAAAGAAAGGGTCATCAAGTCACCAAATAAGAAATGGAATCGTCCACATCGTGCAATAAAAATCGACAATTTTCACGAGTGCATCATTAAAAGATGCATTTACGATTTTCACATAAATCAAGAAGCATTGCCGACAATCTCAAAATTATTACCAATTTTAAGAAAATTAAATAAACATTTATCAAATTTTCTTTTGTAAATAAAAATATAAGGTTTCTTGAAAATAAATAAAACTTGTTTTTTTTCAAAATATCTTTTTCTGTAACAATTAACAAATTGTTTTTCTAAACAAAAAATCCAATTCTGTATGTTTAAATGTATTATAAATAAATAATAAATAAAAAAATGAAATCATGCTTACCCCACTACACAATTCCTTTCTCATAGAAAGCGTACTTCTATTTATCTTGCTCTAAGCTGTGTGCATCTCTTGTGGGTTACCAATAAATAGACGGTTTATTTTTCCTTCACATATGAAAAGAACATATTTTTTTTTTTTGCATATTATGAATATTTGTATTCTTGAATATTGTTAGATGATGCAAAAATGTATAATGGAAGAGTACATAAAATATCAACTCTATGCTTACAATACTTATCGAATTATTAACAATCCCAATGCTGTGTACACCATCAATACGCAAAAGTTAGAAGAAAATATAGTTTAGAATAGTTCATATTATTTCTATACATTTTTGATGGTAAGTTATATTGAATTTAGAATTTCTTCACAAAGTATAAATTTTGAATGAAAATATCAAAATTAGTTTTGGCTTCTATTTGATTCTTCAAAAACTCTTCCACGAGTATTAGTGAATAGAAGTTAAGTCAACCACTGGTTTATTATCACAGTTTCAAATATAGATAAGTAGATACATCAGTTTATCAAAATTTCAAGTATCCCTTAATTTTTGGTGTACATGACAACTTATTGAACTATTGTATGCAGCTATAAGAAAATTTAAAAAATTAAAAATAAATGTAAACAAGAGAATTTGCATTGACGGAAAAGTATAGTAGGTATATGTGGTGGATTATGTGTTTCTCTCGGGACGGCTCCCGTCAATTTTTTCGGGGTTGACAGTTTTTAATAAGATAAATTGACGTTTAAAATATGAATGAAAACGGTGACATTAAAACTGAAAAGCCAATCTCTCACGGACACTTGGAAGCGAGCGATCCTGGGAAAATATTATCATTATGTAGTCAATTGACTGACAGAAATTCGGTTGACTTACAAAAGAAAATAAACAAATATGTTAGTATAAACATTATTCCGATACATGATGGTTTTGTTTTTGTTTAATTAATTATCAGGAAGCAAACGATGTTTGAAATATAATTGTACATTTATCAGTGGCATATCAATCCATTTGCGAAACTGCGACCAAAGATCCTCACAATAATATTTGATATCATTATTTCTAGAAAAAAGCTGTACATTTTTAATTAAATGTGTTACTGAAATTATTTAGCGGTCCCCAGTACAAATAGATATTCTAAAGGGACAGAGACGTGAGCGAATTGACACAGCCGAATGAGATTCTAAGTGAAATGTGGTACATACTTAGAGTCTAAAAACATTTATTTTCGATTTTGTAATGTACTATTACACCGTCCGGGTAATTCATATAATCACTATGTGATGTAATGATGTTTTCTACGAATATTCAAAATAACAAATCTGTAGTTTAGATATGGCACAATATGAATTGGATAAAACAGTGTACTATTTATTACTGAGTCATTTTGTATACCAGTAAATTTTAACTTTTCTATTTAATTGCCTCGTTTTGTATTAAATCACTTAACTAATTAATCGTATCATAAATATGTTTAGCGAAACACGGTATATGATATTGTTATTTGAAAAAATAATCGAAAAATATCATTTCTATAAAGGCGCTTTAACGGATGTCTTGATGAATTAAATTGTTTTGTTGATCTTGTGAATTAAACCAACGAATTTATTTTTTGATATTTCTACATTTCCAGCCATAAAAACAGCGAATATAGTTTTTGCCTTTGAAGCATGTTTTTCGGGAAAAATCCATTTTTTACTGCTTTTTCCTCCAATGTGTAATATTACATCCACATTTCATTTGTAGTTACAAAAAGCCTCTAAAACTTACTTGCTATTTTGAACATGCTTAATCTTTTCTATGCCAGGCATAATGTCACGACCTGACAAGCTGTGAATTTTGAAGCAAAAATACAATGTTAATATTTCTTTTATTGATATATTAAATCTTTCTCTGTCGGGACTCTGTTAATGATCATATTATATTTATATCTTTGTATTTTCATATTTTCATATTTAAAATCATCCAATCTATTCAAATTTGCCTAGCAAACTACGTTTTAAGTTGTGCGAGTTAACTTGCTTC
>JAPMAE010006038.1:0-12705 GCA_036584705.1 Rhyacophila sp. 25_7
GCAAACAACCGACCGTCCGCAAAAAACGGCATTTGACGGGTCCCGCCTTTAACCCACAGTCCGCAATAAACGGCATTTGCCGTTTCCCAACACGCAGGTGTTAATGAAAAAACTTTCACTCACTCCTCAACTCAACTCACTCCTGGAGAGGTTAATGGACACCCCCTCTCACCCGCATTAGTCTTATATCGAGGTTTTACTGTAATTGAATTAAACCTGTATTCAGTTTGTTTACATATAAATTGATTCACATTATATGGCTGGAAAAATACTCGAGCTAACTTATCTGTCTTCATCCACTTAAATGGAGGAAATATATTTCTAAAAACTACAAGATATAATTTTGACTTAGATTTCTTTCTTCTTATTAATTGCAATTTTCATTTTAAGGTAGAACACACACAATTCGGTTTTCCTAGTATGAAATTTGTTTTATATTTTGCCCAAAGCGATGTCTGGGGGTATTTCAACATGTTTCATTGTCAGTGTTCTATAATAAATCTGTGATTAAAAATATATATTTTTATGATGTCTGTACCCAGACAAATTAAAATTAATTTTTACAATAAAAATTCAGGCGAACCCTTCATGATATCATCCAACACGAGAAGAAAGAGGAACTAAGAAATCATATATGGAAATATCTGTAATAAACGAATTAATGTTTTTTTTCTCACAAGTATTATTTCGGTAGAATGCAAAACAAGCCATGTGGCAGATGAGCCGATTTGAAAAAACTTGGTTTTTTTAAGAGACAAAAACTATACAATATTAAAAGTGTTCATTTGTTTTGGGTGCAAGTCGTTTTTTAGAGATAAATTTTCATTAAAACATTTCTTCTTGTGACCTGCGAAGTGTCCAGTACTTCACAAATTAATGAAAATGTGACACTTCAGTACATATTGATTACAGACTTAGTTCAACTTGTTAGGGCTATCTTTTTACTCAAATGTGTATGAGAAATATATCGTTTTTTTGTTATAGTATTTCATTCACTGCGCATGATTTGATAGTAGACTCATTGTCGACTGAACCAGATGGGTGATAATTTTTTAAAATTACTTTTCAGAATACTTTAATCAACCTGGAAATGGCCGTTGCTGTTTTGATAAATTCACCGAGAACCTCTTCCGCCGATTCCTCGCAGCTATCACAGGCAGACCGCAAACACAAGTCGAAGGTGCGCCGATTATATGACATATCAAATGTTCTGGCATCAATTGGGCTGATTGAAAAAGTGCCGGGCACCATCAATCTCAAAAAACCCGTCTTTCGTTACACCAGTCCAAGATGCTTAAACCATAGACAGGCGACACCGCCTTCCTCGGCCATGTTGACACCGGTGTCCTTAATTGTTAGAGCTGATCCGGTCTTTTACACTTGCCCGTCACGCTCTAAAAGAAAGCTCACCTTTTCCCCGTCATATCGCAGCCCATTCACTTCTTGCAGCTCGACGCCTCCTCTCACGCCTTCTCATAAATGGGATGAGATTCTACAAGTGGCAGATATGGAGCTCAGCCGCCTGAATAATATGGCTTTATGAATTTCCGTCTCGTTAAATCTCTAAGTAACTAAGGTGGGTATTATCACACGATAATAAATATATAATGCATAATTACGATATATGTTATTACATGTTATATAATATTATATTTATAATGGAAGCACATTCTTTTTTGTCAGCTTTGATTTTTTTATAAATTCGAAATTTTCTTTTTCGCTATTAGAAATATGCTAAAAAAATTGTGATTGTCAGTTAAATTTTTCAATTTCGAATCAATAATTTGAATACAACTATTTGAAAGTATCATTAATTAATCTACATATAACTACTTCATATGTAAATTAATCAATTCACAGTTTAGCATTAGTTGTAATGAAAAATTCTTTATCACCGGTTTTTATCAAGTAACATATCATCGTCAACCGGAAAATACCTCCCATATGGCAAAAATGTAATTGTTCATTATGAACTAAAAACTGATTTTTGAGAGTTACGAATTGCTTTTTTAAAACATCGAAAGTATACTTTGTAGTTTTAGAAGTAAAAATGTATATACATCGAAGATTTTTTCATTCAATAGAATACTTGAAACTGTGGAATGTCATATTTAACTCGACCACATGAGAGGTATTTTCCCATTGACGACGATATATGTTAAATAAATCGCTAGGTTTATCAGTTTTATAACGTCTTCTAAGTTGAGTACACGGTTAAAATAAAAAAATATTCTATGAGGAACCCCAATTGGCTTCTGACTGTTTTTTGATCAGTCGAGATAAACATACGAAAATATGAATCAGGGTTGTAAACATTGTAGAATGACATGTAACAAATAAAGATAAACTCGAGAATCTGTAAGTATCCCACGAAAGCTAAATAGAATAGTCGAGATTAATAATTACAGTTTTATAATGTACTGCACATATGAAATATTACCATTCATTCAGCTATTATTTTTTAAGAATAAATATTATCGTGTAATATGCCCCCCGATACCAGTTATAATTTATTTTTGCATTTAAGTCATAAACCATCATTTAATTCATCAAAAACTTTTTTTTAAATTTATCAATACAAACTGATAAAAATTTATTTTTTCAAAAGTATGACATTATTTCTGTTGAAGTGTGAAGTAATGTTTGTAAGGAACTGGCAGGTGGTTATTGAGTAGCCATTTTTTATATTGATGAATGATCGATTATAGATATGTAATATTGTTAAGTTATAATATGTTCGAGTGGCGTTTTTTGGGATTTTCTTTAAAATATGTTTTCAAATATTTTCTTTCTTAGCTTACAAATTGTAGCATAGGAAGTATAAACTAAGTTTTATTATTTCTTCCTATTTTGATTTCAATGTAGATTTGAGAAGTGAACGATGCAATCATTACTTCATAATAATTCTGTCAAAATAATAAACTCAAATTACAGATACTTTCGTTTATAGCAAATCTCGAATTATGGATGTTCAAATCAACGGGGTGTTACACTGTTTATATATTATCTGGTAATTTTATTACATAACATTTTAAATGTTGCTTATGTTTAATAAAAATATGTATGTTATATCAGTAAATTGTTTTTAAAAACACGCTGTTCCTACAACAGTTTAGAGATTTTTAAAAAAGCATTTTGAACGTGCAATATCCAGTTTAAAAAAATATATAATAGATTTTTCTTTACTTTCGTGAAAGTTAACATAATTATTTCTTGATTTTCTTTGATTATAAGTCAAAAATATATATAAATCGTTTATGTTTCCAACAGTAATAACAGATATCTTTATCTCGTGATCGAGGCTATAATTTACAAACAAGACTTGTTTCTGATGATATAATTTGCGGAAAAATGCAGTGCACTGTTTTACATACTAAAAACTAATTGAATATGATGTTTAGATTTAATATATTGTGTGTAGTCGACATTTGATTTGAATTCTTCAAGTATGACGGAATACGCCCCGTTTGCAAATAATATCCTCAACTGTATACCCACTGGTTATTTTGTATTACTCGTTTCTATGCTTGAATATATACAACATAAAACTATAAACATATTCTATTGTCATGAAATAATTATATATATATCAGTGCCAGGTGCTACCTGGAGAATTTTGGATTTATTTATTTTATATTTTACATAATTAGAACACTTTCGGAATATGCAACAGTATAAGCTCATTGAGTGCAGATGCTATCCGAGCACCGTATTAGTGATGGTATCATGTAGACATGCAATGTTGCCTTGCATATTATTGCCGGTTAACCCACATTGACGTTACGGCACATCATTCGTCAAACACCAATATGTCAACCCACAGATCACAAATTTTACAGGAGGCATAAAAACTGTATTGAATGTGATGAAATTATAAATAATTTCTTCTGCGTTATGAATATGTTTGTCATTTATAATACATTTTTACACAAAAACTCCAAAATTGGTTGGTTACGACATATTGCTGTTTGTTGAACGACATGCAGTTTCACTTTTGCATTTCTATAGAGGACTGGCTTTAAAACTGTTGATATTTTTGAGTCTTATAAATAGAGTTAGTTAACTCTTTTTAATATTCATTCAATGAGAAATCGTTTAACCTGTTCAGGGTATTGACGTGCATATGCGTCCGCTCAAAATTAGCTTTGAAGAAGTATAGACTTAGATATATATATATATATACATACGTCAAGCACCAAGTAAAAAATACTTGTATTTATTATTTATGAATTAAATAAACCTATAACAAGAGTATTGCATACATTTAATAAAATTTAAATTTAAAGCTAGATTAAAGAAAAAACTTTCACCCAATTGTGCAACTGTAATTTAAGAACGCAATCCTGGAAGGTTAATTTTATTTCAGGTTTATCGGATGATTGGTTTGAGTACACAGCAACCAATAGATCGGTATTTTTTTCCAAAATAGCAAGCCTTGCATCAAAATTCACTATCTGCCACTGATATATATGTATACAATATCACTTATATATATAGAAATTATAGATAGGCACAAAATAATTATATTGTATCTGAGCTTAGCACGATTCAATTTTATATAATGTAATTGTATAGACATTAATGAGTTTATCAATTTTGTACTTAAAATTATTTTTAAAAAGACAGCTCAGTGAGATTCAAATAGTAAGCTGTCAGAGTAAAATCTGTTTTTGGTTTTTTGCTCAACATTTGTTATCATATATGGATCATCCAGTTCATCAGTGAGACATCTCCAAATAACCAGTTTTGGGTACAATATTCTAGTAGTCACCATAAATCAAATATTATTGATAGATGACGATAAAACTTTGAGTAAATAGTCGTACAAAAATAACACCAGATGTGGTATCTGATTCATCAGTAAGACATTTAGAAATATTCTAGTTATAATCCAGAGAATATTCAAATTTTGGATAATTCTTGACTAGTTTATTGGCATTATCCTTTTTTTGGTGACATATTGGAATAATCTGAGTACTGAAATAGATGAAGTGCAACATTTTACATATAACTGCATATTTAACTCAAATTTCATTTATTTGGAGTTGTCTGACTGGACGATCGATATGGCCATTGTTATTTCATCTGGAAAATGTCATTAAATCAAGAGTATTTTTTCGATCAGAAACAATATAATCTATCAATCTGATCTAAAAACTATACTATCAGTATATTATATTTATGATACTTAGATTACAGACTCAAATCTTAACAATTGCGCAAAATATATAGGTTTTTTTGTTTATCAAATAATATTTGTATTTACATGCAGATCCATGTCAAAATTCAAGAGATTGAGTTTAAAAGCAATTAACACAAATTGTAAAACAACGCTATCTGTGCAGTTTGTCATGGTCACAGAGAGTATTCCTCACCAGTGAATTTGACGATATTATAACTGTTTCATTATGTGTACTTAACTACATTCGGTTGAATATTTTTCACTAATTTCTTTTGAAAAAGATTAATTTTTTTTATATCATCCATTGAAAGCGTATCTCAAAAAAAATATTTTTAATTTCTTGGCCCTTTCAAACGCATCAATATTCATTGTTTCCTGTTAGTAGATAATATTTGAGAATCCTTATCAGTATTGTAGTTATTATTGATAAGGAAATATAGTTCTTATCGCAACATTTGTATTATCAGGGCATTTAATTTGGTTGTAAATTTCTTGTTATTACGGAAATTTTGAATTGAAATGAAAAAACTATAATCTAATTTGTAATTTAGACATGGAGTTGTATACTAATGCCTGACAAACTTTATAACAGCAGATGCATAATTAAACGACTTGAAATTCATTAATTTACCACACAGTATAGCTACAGACGTACATTGGAACTTCAACTCGACGTACGAGTATGTTAAGGGCCCTTCCAAAAGTAAAATGAAAATGACCAAAAACCGATAAATGCAGGAAGCCTCAGATGAATAGTAATGCAAAATATTATTATTTTTGTATGCTATAATAATGCGAAATGAATTTCGCTGTATTATAATTTTAACCTGTCTAGGAGTGTGGATGCGCATATGCGTCCGCTTAAAATTCACTTTGAAGAAGTATAGATGTATATGTATGTCAACCACCAAACAATACAATACTCGTATATGTTATTTATGCATCAAATATACTATTATACAACAACAGTATTGCATACATTTAATAATATTAAATAATAAAGCTAGAGTAATGAAAAAACTTTCACCCAATTAGTTAACGTGATTTAAAAACTCCTGGAGAGGTTAAAAAATATGACATTTTATAAAGTTAGCTTGAATCTTATCAACAAGGTAACTTTTATGTTTTCCTATATATTGTTACCAGATTGTCAAGTAAATGATAATTCTAATGCTCTACATCGCAGCTAAATTTTTACCATCATTGCTATTTTGTATAATTGTATATTGTATCGAAACTCATATAAACCGTTAATGATACAGAATCTTGAAGTTATGGGTGCTCAAATTTTATGTAATAAGTTGTATAAAAAGCCTTTATTATGAATTTTTTAAATAACAGGATTTTAATATATACACAGGTTGCATACTTTAAATGACCAAATCCTCTGGTAGATTCCTGTTAAGTGTTTTTTTTTTGTTTAATCAATGACGCAGTTCACCATTTATATATATTAATGTATGAGTATTGAATATGAAATTTTATAAAAGACTTGTAATTAATTTCAAAAGCCTAATATACACGAGTCTGAAATATAATTAAAACTTTGAATACTCTTGTAAAGGGATACTAGTAATCAAATATCGAATTGCGTCTATATTTAAAGTTTGTATCTCCTACGTTTAAATAAAATATGCTGTTATTGTCCTTGTATGTCGCAGCATTGTAAATACAAAAAAAATTGCAAAAACTTGACTGAACTTGCACGATTTACGGTCTCGAAATGCTACCAGACTTTATCTGTCATATTCACTCGCAAATACCCTCAAATTTTTTTTTTAAATAATATTAAATAGTCTTCACTGCATTTGCATGTTGACTGTGTTTAGGCAAAAGGGATAAACCCTCACAGAACAAGTTATAGGAGGCACAAAAACAGCTTTTTAATGATTTTTAGTCAAAGTCACATTAACACAAACTTGAAGTGCATGACGACCAATACGTTTGTATTGTATTTTCCTGATCTGATAATTTAAAATCTATTAAAAGGAAATCATTAAAATTGAGGGTTAATGCTTTTATTCTTTCCACACAAACTTAGTAGGTCATTATTTTATCAAAATCTAAAGTGCAATTTTGATAATAATTCGGCATTTTCATCTTAGTTCCCTTTGACATAACGCGTATTTCGTTGTGTACATTGTGATTCTCAAATAAAAGCACATTGCAAAAAACTGAGAGTTAACTTTTGCATGAACAGGGTCGACATGCATTGTCATAGTCTTTTCTCTTATTAATTCTATTATTTTGGCAACTCGGATATCGTTTATATGATTTCTCAATAAATATGTATACTGTAAAGTTTAATTAAAACTTTATATAATAAGTATCGCATTTCCTCGCTGAATATGATAAGAAAATAATGCAAGTCGAAGAGAAAATATGGCTCACAAGTGGATCTTGTGCAGTCTATAGATTTAACTTTTTTCTTTTTCTTCTTTTAACCCTATCCGCTCCGAAACAAAGCATATGAATCTTCACAATGTGAAGATTGTTTTTGACAATTGTTTTAAGAGTAATAATTATCAATTATTAGCTCAACCGTTTCGGGTTCGTCTCTTGGCTACAATACAAATGAATAAACATTTGAAAATTTTTGCAACCAGCCCGGGCCTTGAACCCGTATGCTTGATAGGCGTACACACTACCAACTACCCTAACGGCGACGACGAAACTCATTCTTTAAAAACATTTACCACTCTGTTAAAACCCCATTCTTCTACTGTCATATTGAACTATGAATTTGTTTGCATATGTATGACTGATATTAGGCATAAGATGTATGATTTTAGTTTATTTTGAATTGTTTTCTAACTAGTAAGAATATTATCTAAAAATATTTGATATTGAAAATATTTATGACACTATACTTAGAGTGTAGTTCTTTACCAAGTAATGGCACATAATCTCTTCCGCACTTTATTTTCTTATGTTGAAGATAAGTTCTATGAATAATCACTTTATAATAGGCCCGGGCAAACAACTCATTAGCAGACTACTGCAGAAAATATAATATTGTCATATACAGTCGAACTTGATTTTTACGATTCCAGATACACAGAAATCACTGTTATAATGAACAAATTACTATAACGATTTTGATTCACTTATAGTCGCATACAAATCCTCGCTTTACTTTTACAAGGAGCATACTCCATGGGTATATCTAGGGTTGCCAACCGTCCATTATTGGAAAAAACAGTCCTTAAACATATTCTTCTTGTCCTTTTTGAATGTAGAAAAAATGACGAATGTCTTTTATTTCAAAATTTAAAATTTCTTGCAGCTAAATGATGACATTTAACATTGTAATTTAAACAATTGGCAGCACCGTTTAATTGTCACTTCGCTTTACCTCTCAGTTTCTATGTAGAACGTGCACGGTTCACATTTGCTTTCTTTGTTCTAGAGTTTTTAATTTGCCTAGCTATAAATAATATTCTCTCATTAAAATTAGTATTTTTTTTGTTGATCATTGTATACTCGTACGTTTTGTGTTCAACCCATTTCATTTTTTTAAATGCTGTTATACCCATAAATAAATTATGGAACTGACAAGAAAAAAAAACTGAACGATTATATATATATATAAAGCAATTATTACACATGTACTCGGTAAAAAGACATCCTTTATTTCAGCGCAGTGTCCTTTTTTTGCGGTGCAACAGAGTTGACAACCCTAGGTATGTGGAACGGATTTTGAAAACTGTGAAAACTTTCTTAATTGAGTGGGTGACTGAAAAACCCATTCTTTATCAATAGCCATATATGAAAATGGTCATTTGGCTTCCCCTATTGTAATATTTATAGCAGTCATTCCTGCATTTCAGAAATTCAAATAACTTTCAAATGATAATTAATTGTATTATTTTTTAAATACGAAATCTGCTGTCAGAAACGTCTGCTGACAAACGAAACTGTATTTTTATATTGCTAATTTGGAGTCGTCTTATCATTCTTTACTGCCCATGTCTACTTCATGTTGATCATATCATTAAGAAAGAAATAAGTAACTATTTACAATGAAGTCTGATAAAACGAGTAGTGGTTATAGTGAGGAAATTAAGTCAGTCCCTCCTCGCTCTTTATAATTTAGATTGACTATACTTCACTACTTTAAAATAAACAAAATATTAACTTTTAAATGTAGCAATTATCTGCCATGCCAGTTTTCATTGTTATCTTCCACTAAGTAACGCAATTGGTTGTTACTGCAGTTAAGCAAAGCAGTATACGATTTCAAAAGTTAATACTTATAAATCTACCCGTGTCCGGCCAGGCTGGCAAGTTGATTTGTTTATTGTACAATATTAACACTTAACCGGCTGCAAATATTTTTATAGACCGATAGCTTACCAACGGTGATAATTCATGTTTCGCCATAAAAATGTGCAAATTGAAATCGCTAATTCTCAGGATATTTATTTTTTTGTTTAAAAAAAACTGGATACTTACTATCTCTTCTCGTTTTCGTTTTAAAATATAAAAAAAAAAGTTAAACACTACTGCATAAGTTTGGCCACTCTAATTTCTTGTATTTATTTAAGCCTGATGTTTGACAAATGTAACTCAATGTCACAATAAAGATGTCAAATCAAAAGATAATTGTTAGTGTACAGTTTATGTCTCACGTTTCATTGGTGAACGTATTCAAATGCATAATTACAAATAAGCGTGCAGCGATTTGTGACTGTGTCTCGAAACACTTACTAGTAAGTGTCTGGCCGATAACGTTTGGATCGTGAAACACTTATTGGTAAGTTTCCAGCCGATTAAGTGTTAAGTTTTGGTGCATATCATTATATTTTTGAAGAAATAATAAAATTAATGTATTTCTTGTAATGCAAACTAGACTGAACCTCTGCAATTACTATACAAAAATTATATCCTATGTGCAAACATATTTTTTTTTACAAAATTAGATTTTACGTGCGAATGAGGATGGAATATGTATTGTTTGGTAGAGTTTATATTTGGCTAAATTAAATTATATATTATCATAATGTACACTTAATAAAAATTACAAGTTGTTATTGCTTACTGTCATGTGAGAATTTCTTATAGTTGCTAATTATATGATAAATTTTTTTGATGAAAATCTTTTTGGAAATGTCAGGTGTCAATGCACATAGCATGATGATTGTTTATGTATTACGCAATCTATTCGTTCAACAAGCGTTAATCATTTACAAAACTGTCAATATTTGTGTAAATTGACACACGTGTTTGGGAGTTTAATATGTTGAACATGTCCGTTATTGGGATATGTTTCCGACATTTTGGTCATCTCGAAGCCTTGATCAAAACAGAGCTTTATCATCACTCGTAAAGACTATTCATTAGAGACTAAATATTTATTGACATAGTATTGAATGAATTGTTTTGTAGAAGATAAATTTTATACATATCTCAGATTATTTCCATTAATTGATGTCACCCTTGTAGGTGAATGAATAGTGCATCTAACATATTAGCTGAGGGTCCTCGGTTCAAATCTCACAACTGGCAAAAATTGCACAGGTTTTTTCATATGAATTTGAAACCAACCATAGGCCAAATTGGTTGACCTAACAACTGATAATTATTACTTGTAAAATATAATTAAATAAATAATATGCTCCATTTCAGAGTATATATATGATCAAAAGAACAAAAAAAAAAACTTCCTGAATCATAATAGTAATCCATATGCAAATACTGATTTGATTTTACAAATTTATTTAGTGTCGTTGTTTAACCTTTTCTGTGCCAGCATGTCACAACCCGGCAAGTTGTGAATTTTTAAGGAAAAAAAGAACATAAATCTTTTAAAAGTGTATTGAATGTTTCTTTGTCATGACTTTTTTTTAATGGTCATATTTTAGTCATATATCTGCGTATTTATATTTAAACTCTTCCAAAATATTTAAATTTGTCTAGCAAACTACTTTTTAAGTTGTTCGAGCTAACCGATTAAGTGGCAGGAGCGAGTTAAATCGCGCAACTTATAACGTAGTTTGCTAGATAACTTTGAATTTTTTAGATGATTTTAAACATTGAAATACGACTATAATACTATCATTAAAAACATTGTCATGGCAAAGAAATATTTGTCATATTGTTAAATAAATACTATACGGTTCTATTTTTTCTTAAAAAATTACAGCTTGCCGGGTTGTGACTTATGTCTGGTACAGAAAATGTTAACTCGTTTGTGGTACTTAATCAGTCAAATATTTTCCTTCTAAAAATGTTATATTCAAAATAACTACTGTCTTTATCCTCTGCTAAAATCTCACTGGTATCTTGAATCTGTACTTACCGGTGGACCTTTAGCAGTAAACAAGTTAAATAGTTTACTATCAGCAGAGATAGCTCCTTGATGCCGTCTTAAGTAACTGGTTATGTTTATAAAAAATATATGCAGATAATTTGTTTGACTGATCATATCCGAAAATAATTGATTGAAATCGTTATTTCCTTTACATTTTATGCACAAAAAAAATGTTATTAAAATATTCTTGATTTATTACAAAAACAACATGCTCCACCTGAATAATACGATAATGTAGACATGTTCCCAATCACTACTGTTAAATTCGTCAGTTGAGTGAAGTCAAACATGGTGATTAATTTGTCATGTAAGGAAGTGCATAATAACATTTAAATTTACATAATATATAATAATTTAGATTAGTGTACATATTGCTCACGAAGATTTTGCAGGCAATTATCTGGTCGTGACTCCACGAACTAGGGTTTAATCCCATAGTCAGTAAAAAAAATTGAATTTCTCATTTTCTACCCAGGACTTGAACCCAAATTGAGCTCGTAATTATTAATTGAGAGTATATTGTTTTGTCATTACAGCTCAATTTTTGTTCATCGCATTATATTTGTTAGCTATATTACAACTCAAGAATTTCATTTGTTTTTCAATCTCTATGACTGTTGAAGTTATGTTTGCTTTAGTTCCGAAAATGTCTTTCTTCATTATAAACTACGGTATTCAATTTTTAATTCTCTCACGGTGGTAATTTGATGGCTATCAATGCATGTTTTTCTCATTATTATTTTTTAGTTTCATCAAATGAAAATGTGCAATTATTTTCTAAGAAAATCGACTGTGTTAAAGGAAATGTTTTTCTATTTTTTCAAATTTCTACTAGCATGTAGGTATACGATAGTTTTCATATTGTGTGTGTGGCTTGTTACATTGTTTATTCCTGTAGTTCTTCATTTTTATTTATTTAATGTTGAGAAAATAATATATTTATATAATTATATGAAATTCGTTTTATCATTGTATTTCCTACTGTCCCATCTTGAAATGTCAATTCAATTGAATTACTAGGTTTTTTTGCCTAACTCTTTAACCTGCCCAGAGTAAGGATGCGCATATGCGTCTGCTCAAAATTTGCTTTGAATGAGATGTAAATGTATGTTAAGCACCAAGCATTAAAATACTCGTATATATTATCTATGCATCAAACAATAGTATTGCATACATTTAATAAAATTCAAAATTTAAAGCTAGATTAATG
>JAPMAE010006046.1:0-12700 GCA_036584705.1 Rhyacophila sp. 25_7
TATTGTTGTATAATGTTTATTTGATGCATAAATAATATAAACGAGTATTTTATTGTTCAGTGCTTGCGTATATACGCCTATAGTTTTTCAAAGTGAATTTTGAGCGGACGCCTATGCGCGTCCATACTTCTGGACATGTTAAAGTAAGCCAAACCTCCAGAAAACAGTTAATTTGCTACAGTGGATCATAATCTATTGAAAATGAATTACTAATATATGTAAAGATCATCGTATTATTTACGAAGTCTCTACATTTGCGAATTGAAATTTCAACCAATTTACCTAATATAATAGCACTGATGTTTTTTTTCTTTTCTATTTACCATAAAGCGCTTTCTTAATCACTATAATAAAGTAATTAATAGGTAGCTATATGCTTTGCGATTAATCTCCACGCCTAGAAAGTATTTGGAGCCTTTCTTAATGGACTAAATATTTATAAATATGCAAATAAACGATTACTTTGGTTCCCATACTGGCAATAAAAATAACTCGAAGGTGTAACCAGAGGTAACGGTCTGATGCTTTAGAACACCTGTCAAACCATAAATCCGTTTATAGATTGTTATCAAGTATCTTGTTAGTTTGTTAAAAGAAGTTCTCTGCTATAGTTTCTGTCTTATTCTCTTTTGTACGCAGATAGTTTCAATGAAATTGTTGAACATCAATTGGGAGGAATATGGAATCGTTAAATACAATATAATTTTCTATTGTTCAGTCGCGTAGCTATAAATAGTCAATCTTCAATTATTATGTTATTATATGTACAAGTAATCCTCCTATAACACAGTAGATACATTTATATAAAATAAAGTGTTGTGTGAATCCGCTTTATACGAGCCAATGCAAAATGAGTTCTGAAAACTTTAAAACATTTTTTTTTGTTAATTCAATAATTTTTATTAAAAATATCAGTATAAACATGTAAAACATAAGTAAACAAAACGATTTTTGTTCTCATTTAATTTAAGCTCATTTTATTAAATTCTTTCTCCAGCACAATCAGGCGAGAGCGTTCTTTTCGATCGAAAGATATCTCTTTCTGAACCCATTTCTTTGTTTAGATTTTTTGCACATTCTGCCTTCTTTCATCCATCTGTTTTCTGGCCTTAACAAGTTCGTTGTATAGTAAATAGGCAATTTTCAGTCTCCTTTTGAACTTGCGGCTTTTTTCAACTCAAGGACTTTCAGTCACGAGAAATGATTCAAGATTTTTATAAGTATAAGGAGTTTCCGCATTTTCATTAACGTATTAGAATGAAACCGTATTGTAGGTTGCCGTTATTCACGCGTGTTTTCGCAATTTTCTTATCGTGTAAGAGCGAAACCGTGTTATAGGAGGGTTACCTATATATCATAACTTGTTTGTTTTTATATTATATATTATACTGTAACACATTTTTCCTGCTACTAGGCTATATGTTAACAATGACGGCGTAATACGGCAAACCCCGAGTTGAAAGAATAAGTATTATAATTTCCTCACACAAATCCAGGGTTTGGTCAGAAATAGTTTTATATCGTTTAATACTGCACATTTTACAATGCTGAATGAAAATATATATGGGAGAATTCTCGACTTATGTTCAGTCTATAATTAGTTTTAGTATGTAGTTTTGTTTTTTAATAACTATTGTATACATTTTAACAAGCGTATCTGTCAGGTATTAGGAAGTGAAAATGATCAATCACCATTTGAACTTGATTTCTTATCTGCTTGATAAGACACATATATTTCAATAGCTCTGATCAAATGTACTGTACCTGGGTGGGTATAAATGATTTTGTTTAGTCATGAGAATCAAGGATCATAATAATACATAAAGTATTGAACAATTATCTTACTTAGACTTTATTATCATACATAGTAACATAAATTAGCCAACATTTGTCTTAGTTGTTTTCAAAATGTCTAATAAATTCTTCTTTCAATACTTTTTGTGGTTAATAATGAATATATCTTAAATACTACATCCTGCCCTTTCTCAAAAGTCTAAACGGTGATGTATGATTGTTATATATTTCTTATTATATTCGTTTTCCATACAATGAGTGTAGTACCTAGGAACTCGACACTTTCATGAAAAATTGTCTTTGAGTGAATTTTAGTGCATTTTTTCAACTATATATTACACGAGTTGCTTTAAAGCTTTCGTCTATAAATGTTGGCAAGTTTCCGTTCGAAAGCAGGAGTGCATCAATTGCGTATACATTTTTTTTGTTTTATTTTCATTGTTGTATATCGCTTGTACTCATCAATTTAATTTCCTTTGGAAGTTTTCCAAACTTTGCATCGTAAACAGCTTTTCTATCAAGCGCTCTCCTTATATGCGGACGTGCTACAAAAGAAATTTCCGTATTTAATTAATTAAATTACGAAGACTACGTCTTCTATTATATATATCTAAACACGGCACTGTAATTACTTAAGTAGTGTTGCTACTTTCCTCTGCTAAGTGCCCGGCGACTACTTGGTCAATAGAGTATGAAAGAAAACGCAACGGCTAACAGTATCATACAAAGTATTCCAGATAATTACAAATATAAATGTTTAAATGGATGCGATTATATTATATATACTATATTTTCAAACATATCCACTCCAAAACGAGGCACATGTATTTTCACAATGTGAATATTGCCGTAACATATTTTTGTCCAAGTAATAATAAATTGCCAATCTCTCAAAGCAATTTTCACTTTGTGAAAATTCATATTCTTCGCTTTGGTGCGAGTATCGTTAAAAAATGAATAAAAAATAGGCGTCAGTTATTAGCTCAACCAATTTGGTTTATATTATAAATGCCTATGAAAATACTTATGCCCTTGTAACGTTTTTTCTTACGTTTGTTTTACCCTCCCTCTCCATGTAATACTATGTAAACATTTAATTTGACCCACCCTTCTTCCTTTCAACATTAAATAGGAATGAAATTTATGAGATTTCAAATAAAAAACAATACATATTGATCCACCCTCCCCCTTGTAGACGTTTGTGGTCACCCCTTCTTCCACCTCAAGAGCGGTACGTGGTTTATGGATGACCTCTTAATACAGTTAACAAATTGATATTATCTTCTACTATAGAGTGTATGATTTCAATGAAATCATTCTTCTTTAGTAACGTCTTGATATAATCAATATATTTGCAGCCCGACACAAATTAACTTACTGACTTTCGAAAACAAATACTTGCGGCAAATTCTGGCAGTGCAGTAGTACGACTATTAGCTAAATGAGTTATAAGTTACCATATAGCCTCTCATCACATCCAAAGTGGATATGAGACGATAGACTTGGCTTGGCCATGTTCAGAGAATACCTGAATCGTATCTCAACCGGGCATGACTTTTCAATGCAACCGGATTCTGCCGTCCCGAAAGGTATTTAAATATCATCTACAGGATGTATTTGGCGGAGCTACTGGACGCCGGCATGACATGGCATATATATATATATATTGACAATTGTAACAAAATTACATTTCTCAATTGTGTTGTATCATTATTAAATAATAATTTATTGCTCTGTTATTATCGTTTGTAAATTATTTTTTTATTTAAAAAATTAATGTACGAGTAAGTACTTAGATTAGGCATTGCTTGAAAATGTGCGTCTTTTTATGACATGATGTTTCTCAAATGGGAAATCTTTTTCACTATTCATAAACGGTGACATGTATATGTCCATGTATAACCAGTATTGGTTCAATTTAATTTAATTTAATTTAGGAGTATATCTTCGGCATATATGTTCGGCAGTACAACAATACTTAGCATAGCATATCGTACAATTAAAATTATATATCATGGCTTTCTTTTGTTTATTCAAAATATTTTTATTATTTTTCAGTTTGAACTTCTTGAATTGTGACATATTGTTAAATATGCTAATTGTTTTTTCATGTTTTCGTATTCTTTTTTTTGAAAATATGTAGTTAAACATTGGCATATTTATTTTTCTAATCTTCCGGTGTACGTTTTATTTGCAATGCCCATAGAGTCTAGTCACGCAGCAGTTTGTCGATGGTTTTGTTTTCGTTTGCTATATAGCCCGGAGCCTCTGATACGAGGCGATGGAGGTGGAATCTTCGCGCTAACGGACTGATCAGGTTACTGGACGCCGAGTGTTGGCGGCGAAAGTGGTTTGGTCACTCCATACCTGGCTATGAACCTTTCCATTAAACAAGAGCTTATTTATTGGATTAGAAACGATTGATTGACAGCGCGTTAACGTGGTGTAGTTAGTGTTCATTTGGGACTTTATGATTCATGGTGGACTACACAAAAGCAGATGGATATTACTAAACTAACGATCATACCAGCAAATCTATGATATGTTGTTACAATAAACGATGTATTATATGAATTTCATAGGAATTTTAAATGAGACTTATGCATTTCCCCGTTATAATTTTGGAACCTTTGAGATTATTTACCTACTTAGCTTACTGCGGATGATTTTTTACCGTCACGTAATGATAAGGCACGAAGGTTTATGGGAAGAGTTTCCAAGTGTTCAATTCGACCGGTGGAGACCATTAAAACTATTCAATATGGCGAAGCGGCGATGGTGACTTTCTTCTGCATAGAGATATCTAAAATATGTATGGGCATATATATTTATAGAAACGTTGCCGATTGCCGTACTATTTTCATTATACGACATCTCTTTAAGTCGAAAAACCTTCGCATTATAGTTTAGTAATGGCGATAATAACAATATAATTAATATAATATTCATTGAGCTACAATTTAAAGTTAGCCCTGATTTTTCATGACAAACTCGTCCTCGTCTCTTCTAGTTAATACATTGTTGCATTTCATCTAGCAATGGAAGTTATGGTCATCCCTCAAGTACTGTAGATATTTGATGGTACGAGTATACCTCATCAAAATAGCCGTAACATCCTTTTCAATAATTGTTAGGTTAATCGAAGGCATTGAGTCGTGATAATTTGTCTATGTATGTCTTATACACTTCAAAATCCATTCTTAACCTCTCCAGGAGTGAGTTTTATTAATTAAATGCACAATTGCGTGAAAGGTTTTTCATTAATTTAGCTTTAAATTGTGAATTTTATTATATATATATATATGCATACGATTGTTGTATAATGTTTATTTGATGTATAAATAATATATTTGAGTATTTTATTGCGTGGTGCTTGATGTAAATATACGTCTATACTTATTCAAAATCATTTTGAGCAGACGCATATGCGTGTCCATACTCCTGGACAGGTAAATAAACTGTCATATTTTTTATAGATTTTTTGGTACTTGAGAGTCAACAATGGTTATCGCTCATGTTTCTGACATTAATATCAACACTGGTTTTATAATAGCTTTATAGAACTATGTTTTTGTTTTATGTATTATACGGAAAGATTGGAAGTCAATAAAAACAGTTTATTTTCACGTTATTTTAATATCCAAATAACGGGTATAGTCTGTAAACTGTTAACGAATTAGCCTCAATGTTGTGTTAATTATATGCATTCATGTAAAGAAAACTAAAGAAAAACCTACCTTTTAGTACGAATATATTAGACATTATTCAAAATGATGGTTTTGATTGTTTCACAAGTAAAAGTATTTCACTCTTTGTTTATAAAAACCAAGATTAATCTCTACGGAATTCAACCGTTCATAGAAAACCGCAGAAACACGTTTTGTTTACCATTTTCATTTGTGGTTCAAATTAACAACTTTGCTAGATTTGAAAGTGTTTCTCTTGTAACAAGCATTTTACAAATCTATCCATAGCTTGTATTGTATAGAGGACCAAAGTTGAAGATGTACGTTCACACTGTTGAGCATTATCTTTTTCAAATTAAAATGGCCAAATATAGATGCGTGTATAATGTCCTCTTAAATTGACTTTGAAACTTTAAAAAGTTTAGATTTTTCTCTTCAAATTACTGAGACCAAATGTGCTATCCATTCACTATAATATATAGTTTTTTCGACAATAATGATTACCTTGAAATTGTTCTATCTGCGGTCGCCAATTGTTTTATTTTGCCAACCGGATGAACATTTTTGACGGTCGAGCACATTAAAGAAACATTTTTTTCGATATTATAGTCATTATAATAGTATATGACATTTATTACTGTTTTATTTATTTGGTTTTTAATATTATTAAGTTCCTTTACAAAATAGTCAAAGAATAAGACTATTATTGCGCACATAGAAATAAAAAAGTGTTTGATATTTTTTTGTTAAAATATAGTTCTTCAATGTTATCAAATTGACAAATAATGTTTAATTACAATTGCAAATATGTGTTATTTAAATACAAATTTAAGCAATATATGAATTTTCTTCAATGTAAGTTTATTTCGTGAAAAATTTACATACCCCGTTTAAAAGTAAAAAATATAAACATATTCGTATGTCGACTGTGGTTGATTTCTATATTACTATATTTTAAAATAATAGTTTTTTTCGACTGTAAATTTTCGTGGAAAGTCGTTATATTTAGCCGTTTAGTTATATATATATATATATGAACCGTATCCGCTCCGAAACGGAGCACATGGATATTCACTATGTGAAGATTGTTTTGACAGAATTGTTATATGAGTAATAACTGTCAGTTTATTAGCTCAACTAATTTGGTCAATGTTGTGGTTTCAAATGCACATGAAAAGACATTTGACATTTGCATTTTCGCCAGCTATGGGATTTGAACACTAGACCGAAGGCTTGTCAGTCAGATGCGCTATCCACTCAAAGGTCATGTTTAACGTTTTGTTATAAATTGAAGATATATTGTATTATGCGAAACCGGTCTTGAATAATTATTAAAAATTATTTGCGGTAAAATGTATAAAAAACTGTGTCATTATTTCAAAATATTTTACGAATTGATAATTTTTAAAATTAAGTGTTTTTTGTGTTTCGTTATTTCAATATCACTGTTACCTCATATTACATTATTTGGTTTATAGGCACACTTGTGTACTCTTTGTTGCCAAACGTATTTATCCGTCGTCATTTTGTTCAAATGAAAAGTCAAACCAAAAGAGGTAAAATAATTACAATTCGTGTGAAAATTATTACGTCGACCATTGTTATTATTGTTTTCGTTGGGTAATGATTAACAGTAAGTAGAGTGACACCAACAATAGCTCCTGCGCCACTAATATAGTTTTATATTATTGTCTTTCCTGATGTATTATATATTGTTGTACATGACAAAAACATGCAAAACAAATATCCATCTTATTTTTTCCATTTATTTTAAATGGAGATTTGATGTAATTGACCTTGACTAACAGTCCCATTGACAAAAAAATAATAGTAAAAAGTCAATGATTTTTATTTTGTGCGACAATACATTCGTAATTATTGGTATTTAACATTTATTTATATTTAGAATAAGTTATTCTTTCATTAGTAATAAACAAAAATTAAACAAACTTGTTTTTCATTCAAGTCCTAATCTTAATTAATAATTTAAGCCAAAATATAGTTTAAACTCTCTCCTGAAAAGTAGCCTTTTTTAAAATAGGCCATATTGCCAGATCACCATTGATATACGAGCTATACTGAAATATCAACAAAAAAAAACACCTTAGCAATATTAATAATAATGAATGCAAAGCTTTTAAGGATACGTATACGTACGAGTATATGCTCTACTTTTCATGTTACGACTATTTTTTTCAATAAATTAATATTTGCGTCAAATATGTATTTCGTTGTATTATTGTTTTTTCATCTTTAATATAAAATTATAAAAAAAAATCATTTATAGAATTTTAATTTACACAACGAAACCATTATGTAAATCGAAGAATATTACATTCTGAGGTGATGTATATTTCGTTTTTTTTTTTAATTTTTATTTTATAAAAAAAAACAATAATGCAAAAATAACCGTAGACAAATAATGTAACAATCAATGGCAATTATAGAAATACTCATTATATTATTTTTTTAAATAATATTTATGCAATTGAAATGTAGACCGAAGAAAATATAGTTTACCACGTGAGTTTTATTTTATTTCGTTTGACTGAGCGATCGTTAGTGTCACTATGCTTACTCTTACAGCTACAATCGTCCATTGTCACGTTTTTTCTCTCTGACGACGAAGTTTTTTAACTTATTTTTTTATTATCATTATTGTTGTCTTCTTGGATTCCGCAAATGACGCAACAAAAATAAATATATTTTAAAATATGAATCGAAAAGAGAAAACGTTTTGAATCTTTTAGACTGTATACAACATTATACTGATATTGGAATCGATAATTATTATCGCCTGGGATTCCGATATCAAATATCAATCGTCTATGTACGAGTATTGTTTGTATTAAAAGGCAAATATATACTCGAGGAAAATCAATAAAAAACTCGTAATTATAAGTTTAATTTATGAATATTTTCGTTTTTGATATTAAATTCCAACAAAATTTCTAAACAAATCTAATTTATTCAATACCGATAAATATAATAATTTATCTGCCATAAAAATGCACAGTGATATATTTTTTAAATAATATATTGAAATAATATTATATATATTAAAAAAAAACATCAGCCATTGAATAGATAATAATCATATCGATAGACACACTGTAGCACATGAGCTCTGTATTGTAAATATTATCATGTTTATATTGTACATGCGAAATAAAACAATACAATCAGAAAAATCAATGGAAAATAATTCAATAATATAATTTGAAAGTTAAATTGGCTGATATATTTTCTTAATATTTATTTATTATTAGTAGCCGCATTCATTCGGTTAGTGCAGTGGTCGGCAATCTCATTAGTCAAAAGAGCCAAATATCAGCAGTACAGCGCTTAAGAGCCAAACTTATTTAAAACAACCCTGGTTTTAGACATCTGTTAAAACTAGGTACACTGGATAAAACTAGATATCATACTTTATAAAAATCTAACAAGAGATGGCGTTGGAATCGTGTAGTAAAGAGAAAATAGAAATTGGTATTTAATTTAATTTACATGTAAAATATTAATATACTATTAAATTAAAATTTAACAAAAAAACTATTTTAAACACGTTATTCGTGGAAGAGCCGCAGAGTATCCAAAGAGCCGCATGTAACTCGTGAGCCACAGTTTACCGACAACCGGGTTAGTGGATAGCGCGTCAACTTCCGTAGCTAACTGCATTTTTCCTTAAAATGTTTGTTCATTTAGTTTGGACATGATTTTAAAATGTTTTAGCTAATGATTAACAGCCATTATTCATAAAAAAAAACAATTGTTAAAAGAATCTTCACACTGTGAAGATCCAAAATGCTTCATCTCGAATATGAGCTCGTGGTATGTTAGTAGACAGGGTATTCGCCTGTGAATTGTGGATCCGTGGGTTCGAATCCCGTAGTTCACGAAAACATTAAATGCTAGAAAAAAATATTACTCGTAATATATTCTGTTGATACTATCGCCATCTTCTGAAAATTCCTCGTTTTTGCCAACAATTTGAATCTCTTAAAAGGTAAGAAACACTTTCGTTTATTAACTTTTGTTCAACTAATGAAAATCTGTCTAACAGATGTATTGCATATGAACAGTTAGTTGATAATATTCGAATTTATATATTAAAATTGGACTTTTATATAAAGTTTTATGATATTTTCATATAGCGCTCAACTTTTGAGAATTTTTATTTAAAACGGTAGGTAGTAGATAGGTTCCCATAACAGTTCCTGATTGACCAAACGGATCAATTTTGGCGCGACGTAGGTGTTCGAAATTTAAAATAAATAAAGCGAACGGTGGGCGGTATCGACGGTGTAGAATTCCATACTTTTTTTTAGGTTAGGTTCAAATATTGTGTAATAATATTTAGTTTGTTAACCCGAATGCCCGCGCATTTTCGAATCGTACAGAATTGTCGCCGATCGACATGTTTTGATTTTATGTGACGACTTTTGCAAATGGCGTTCCATCGGACATTACGACTGGTTATAGATAATTTATAATTCATATTATGCATGTTACTGTGTTATTTGATATTTTCTTCCAAATATTTTTGTGGTCTATATATTTATTTGGTACGGGTACAACATTGTAATTCATATCTACATTAATTTTGTGCTTAAGGTTGGTGATCAAAAATACGGTATAATGTCGAAATCAGGTGAGTGTTTTAATAAAATAATAATTAAATATGATATGTTTTTTTTTGTACTGAAATCTTCGTCAACGATCAGACTGAGAGGTGCATTCATTTATCACTGAATTGATTATTTCAATAACACACACACGTATGCACAAATTATCTTCTAAAGCAGTGTTCACCATAGTAATTATTATTATACATAATGTGTACCTAGAAATGACAGTCTTTTTCTATATCTAAATGTCATTAGCAATTTGTACTGGACCTATCTCGGTCTACGTGGGCTCAAGTGGCGAAGAACCACCGTTCTGTGCCATGCCGTGTTCAGCAAAATTCACGTTAGTTTAATATTATTGTTCTGTTACATCAAGGGTGGCCAACCTATGGGGCGGGGCATTGGATGATTATAAGTGACGTACTGGATCCTTGTGCCTACAATACATACGAGTATTATTAACTCCAACTATGAACGTGAGAAAGTAGAAAAGGTGTTGGACGCATCTGAACTCGTATGTGAAAAAAATGACCCAGCTATCTTAAAGGTTGGCCACCCTCGTGTTACACATATATACTGTATATGCAAAACGCTCCCTCACGTGAATACGTCAATCTATTGAAAGTCGTCAGTTTTTATAAATTACGTTATATATATATTCGTATTAGAAAATATTTTGCAATATTAAAAAAAGAAAGTATCGATTATTCCTGGAAAATGTAGTTGAGAAAATGTATCCCTATAACATACATTTGTAATATAATAACAATAAAAACCATTGGCATGAATACATTTTTGATTCATTTGAATATGACTTATTCAAGGATTGTGTCTTTTAACAAAAAAATAAAATAAAAAGAAATACGTCTTTTTTAAGACCGACACTGTTTCAATGAAGATATATAACAGTGATGGCAAACATATGACCCGCGAGTCAGCCACTAATCCATGAAGGCTTTTTAAATGAGCCACGTGTTAATTTTTATAAATTGATTTTTTTATATTATAAAAGAGAGAACGGAAAATCGAAACTATTAAGAAATTAAAGTGTAAATACCAAATGTCGAATTTATAAAAAAAAAAATCCAAGTGGACGTTGGCTAAATGATTTTTCATCGTACTATTTATCTGTGTATGGCTGATGGCAGTCTTTTTACCACATACCTCCCCTTTCTAAATAACGCCGCAGATTCAGTAACCCACGGGCTAGCATTAAAAATATAATGAACAAAATTTGGCCCACTTCTCCATAAGGTTCGCCATCACTAATATATAATACTCTCGTCGTATATATTGCCAGCTTTCATAGTATCATAAAACTATTAAATAGCGATTACGGCACGCGTGCCGATGCAGGTATTCCATTCACCTTCGTTACTCTAAATGCACATTAGTATCATTTGAATTTAGAATATGGTGTTATCATACTGCGACAAGCAGATATCGAACTAATTACATTCTTTATTTAAATCTCAGAAACAAAACAATAGGAAATTAGACATCTAAAATAAAATAGGCATTTTATTGACTTTTAATCTCGTTTCCGCCCACGTTAGTAAACTTTACAAACTAGTTTTTCCTTGGCAACCTTAAACCTCTTACGGAATACTTTTATGGTGTGGCCATTGATTAATTAGATTTGATTGTGCTGGCCGTCGTTTTGTGTAGGAGGACATATGCGAAGGACATGTTTCAGGGTTCTTATAAATAAAATAAAAAATCCCGTCTATCTGAGGCTGCAGGGTCAGGCAAACGCGTTTAAATTAATTTATATTTAACAGTGAAATTAATTATCATACGTTTGATTTATAGTACATTCGTATATCATTTAGTTTTGTCTTATAGATCCTCGAAGGCTATTTTAATATTGTGCTATTTTGATTTTAATAGTTTTTGCAGAAAAGAATATTGTTTTAAATAGTAGGCGTAGATTTATAATCTGACCTGAAATATTGATTTCAATTTATGGAAATATACATGTATAGTTTTTTCTAGTAATAAGTCATAATAGGTAAATCAAAAGTAGTTTCTTTTAGTAGTGTGTTATAATACTATCTAAAATGCAGCGTAATATATAAGTAACAAATATTTTTTAGATTTATATTCAAATGCTAAATATTTCATGGGTGCCACATAGTTCCAATTGTGTGGCAACCCTCAAATATTTAATTTACTAAGAAAAACTCTTTCATTTACTGTATTTTAATTTCTAAATCTGACGTTTAGATGTTTGATATTAATTTATTTCGTCTTAATACTGTATTCATGCTAGAGTTTATAGTTTCAATGGATTCTTTTTCCAACGATGTTTTAAAATATATCGACCGTGTTTAAGGTACTATACAGATTAATTCTCACAGAACAAATTTTACAGGACGCACAAAAAACGTGTTTAATGACGTATTCAAAGTCACATTAATACAAACTTGAAGTGCACGATGACAAATAAATTGGTGTTTAATTTTCTTGATCGGATAATTGAGAGAGTCATTAAAATTGACGTTTAATGCTTTTTCCTTTCCTTTAAAACTTAATAAATCGTTCTTTTATAATTCGGCATTTTCGGCCTTCCTTTTGACATATATTTAGTTG
>JAPMAE010006050.1:0-10559 GCA_036584705.1 Rhyacophila sp. 25_7
AGCGGAGTCGCACGGGACGGTATCACCATGCACAGTGTGCTGAAAGAAAGAATTTAGTAAATACAGGTGATATATATTATTATGGGATAATTGAACAGTCCGTAGCGTGGCGTGACATGCAGGTAAAGAGGAGACATTTGTGTGAGGTTTCGAGCACAGCCTCGTAGCAGCAAATACGATGAGAGAAACAGAAAGAGAGAGAGAGAGTAAGAGATGATATGTAACATTGATTGCGTTTGACAGTGTGATGAAGGATGCGTCCATGTTCTTTTTTTTTGTTATAAAATAAAATAACACAAACCTAGGTGTTCTACGTTCGCTGGATGTTTCCATATCTACCATCCTATAACCAAACGATTTTTTCAATTAAAACATAAATTGGGAGTTTTTCATCGTCTTTTTGGGCAGTCAAACATGTTTTATTGATCTCTCTTCTAATGTCGCCACAGGGCGGACAACTTTTATAATACGAACACAACAATTAAACAGACCATCGACTTTGAAAGACGGTTGTTTGGCGAACCGTTACCAAATTTCACAAGCAATCTTCGACCAATGTACGTAATTAATTCCTGGAAACATAAAACATTTAGAATAGAGAAGAAAGCTGTGAAGGGGATTTCTCAATAATAGGCTGAATTATAAAAAATAAATGTAAACCAATTGGCATTAACCACTTGACAGTTGGATTTTTATGAGAAAAGATATCCGAAAATTGTCAAAAATCAAGTTAGAATATGCTCGAGTACACACGACGGCAAACTATTAACAACTACATTCTGTATAACAAATATACGCCATCGGGGAAAAGCCTACCAACGAGTCCAAACAAGATTTGTTCGAATGAAGCTTGGGCTCATCAGTATACAAACAAACTTCATACCCAAGTCACACTCGGGCAAAACTGTCAAGTGGTTAAATAATTGATATTCTTTAGAATGCAGAAGTATGAGAACTAATCATATGCTATAGTTTAAATAGTATATATATATATATTAATATAATATACTATTATTTCATAAAAACGCAATTATTTTTCAAAATTTAGCTCTATCTATATCGTAGATTCCCAACCTTTTTTCCCGTTCTTAAAATCAATAATGTAACCCACAGCGTTCTTGCAAGTATTGCCCAGGAAGGTGGCAGTTGGTCCTCAACACCAACGAATTTTACTTTGGTTCAAAGACCCTGTAGATTGCTTTAACGCCGCCGATGAGCGGCACCGACCTCGTTGGGAACCACCGTACTACATTGTCTCAGAGTAAGAATAGATATTGTACATTTAGTAATTATTTATTTACTTACTAGTGTATACGAAACGAATAAAATAGATGCAGTGTTACTAGTATTTAAAGTGTTTACGCATTATGCTCTTCAACCAAGTTAAGCAAAGCCAAAATAAACAGTGGTAAAAAGTTTACCCAGTACTGCCGGGAAATTTTACAAGTACTTGTACTTGCCCGTGAAATATACGCGAGGGTGGTGGCGGTGTTTCCGCAAAACATCACCTGAAAATCAAATAACTTAGTTGCTGTTCAGGTGTAACTGTGCAGGGTCCAACCATAAATTTATCTCCCGCTGTTATTAGCCCAATTAGAAATGTAAGATGCGCTCTACAGTGCGATTTATTACTCTTAACATTATGAGGTCCACTTGTTAACCGGAAAATAATTGCAATCTAAATTAGTTTCATTATATTCTAAGAAAACTATATGCTTTCACAATAAATTCTCAACATTAAATTTATGAACTAGCCATAAATACATACGTAATTTCTACTCTAAGTGTACAGGGCTGGACATATCATACAAAAAGGTGAGACAACAGTCGATCGCGTTATTGCAGAAAACTAAAGTGCAACATATGGTTCAGTTCAGATTTGTCTAGGGATTACATAAATGAAATTCGACCGAATTCCGAAATATTTTATTTCGTCAAACTTTGCAATCCTTAGACTATGGCCTCAGTAAACGGCGTAGCGTGCGAAGTAAATGGCGATTTCATTGAGCTTCGAGTGTTTAGTTGGCCGTGCTCGTTTTCGTTCGGAGTGGTGTCTAGTGCAAGTTCAAACCTGTTTGTTTTAACAGCGTTTGCACGAGCGTGCGTAATGTCATTCAAATAAATACTCAGACGCTGTGCGCTACTGACACCGCTCAATGACAGCTCACAGAAATTTTTATTTATTTCGCACGCCATGCCGTTGACTAAGGCCATAGCCTTAGATTTGTCAAAGATTCGATTTTATAATATATGTGAGAGAGTATTCATATCGTTCAACCGGCTCTTTGATATAATAATTATTTCAAAGTCTGAAAAAAATTCATGGAAAATATATCGATTCCTTTAAATTGAGGTGTTACATGGACAGTTAAACCAAATAAATTATAAGCATAACGGATGCGCAGGGCGATGTATACCAATAAAGCGTCATAACAAAGCGGACAGCCAATTAACAACCATTTTCATTCTCACTATTTCGACAATAAGACAAAAAAAAAAAATCTTTAGTTCGGTGACTGGCAGGTGGCCGCACATAATCGCAGTTGCAAGTACTATTGTATGTAGTAGAACTATTCAAACGTTACATCTCTCAACTGTTTTATGATATTCACGTTGCCTATTTTTCAAATGTTAGTTTTGTAGTAAAATGCTTTAATGTCACGTAAAATGATCGTTTGATAATATTTTTATGTTGAAAATGAGAAATTTTATGTTATCTGAAAAAGGAATAATAAAGACTTTTAGAATCAAAAATTAGAACTGATCAAAAAAAATACAAACCCCCTACGTGAAATATAAGCAAACGAACTTTTATTAGAAGATAAAAGAATACCAATAACAGAATGAAGAAAACACGCATCAGTGGGTGGAGTTCTTTCCTCGTGGGTGCTAGTACGCAGGGCAGGCATGAGGTTAACTAACGAAATTGAAATAAAAAGTGTGCTTTGTGATGTATTTTAGTGTAAATTTATTTTATTTCACTCGCCCTAGATAAGAATATTATGTAAACATTTGGGGTTAAGACCTAAAATTCGTTTATTGTGTGTCTGTCTTAACCAAGTGCTTGCTAAAGAAAACTAATTTACGAGTATAGCTCGAAAAATATTTTGTTTGTCTGTGCTGTCAAGAGAGTAGCTAATTAAAATAAAAGTTATTATCATTAAAAATATAAATTAGCCCGAATCGGAAGACGCAAACATTTTTATCCCATGTCGTTTTGTAGGTAAGGGAAAAAGAATTAAGAGTTATATTAAATAGCTAAATATAGATGATCTCAATGAGAACGTCGTAACTAAAAATGTCAAGTTTTTCACCGTTTTAAGATATCATACTAAAAATATTTTTATCAATATTTCGTAATGAGCATATCATTATAATAATAAATTTGTTGATACGTGTATATAACGACACGGCCCAGTTGATACGGGTATTTTAAAATCAAAATAACATTAAGAAAACTAACATATTAATCAATCTACATCGGGTCACTAAACGAATGTAGATTTTTCTATTCAAAAAAGAGGAAAATTCGGTTCCGCAAAAGGGGTTGGTCCTTTAAAATTAATTCTCTCTGTAAAATGTCGTTTTGGCCAATTATAATCGTATATATGTTTGAATATTATAAAAATGTATATCACTATTGATAATATTGAAATTCCTTTGAAAAATATACTAAACTGATGATAATATTCTGAAACTGTATTAGATTGTCGAGCTTGTTCATATAAAACACATTAAAGACTATAATAAGAAATAGAATCTGAATAGAATATTTCGCATTGAATACATTTCATTCAGACACAAATCATCATCGCTTTCGATTGAAAAGGGTAAAATGGTTACTTTGTCTGCGGGTGGCCTTATACTCTCGAAGCTTTTGATTAAAAACAATTTCGTCTGCGCGAGCGCCTTGACGATCAAGTAAAAAAAGAAACAATTTGATATAAAGCTTAAGTGAAACTCAAAAAGCTCTTGGGACGGTCGCCCTGCGGTGTGGCTAAACATAAAATGGAAGTGCCGCACGTTTGAGACAATACTGAGGGGCGAAAAGCTAACGAATTTTCAGCATGTAGAAACATTAACACATGGTGATAATGGTGCAAAAAAGCGATGTTGATTCACTGGCAGTTTCAAGTAAGCTTTTTTATTTTGTACTATTTAGTGGCGACATATTTGATATTGCTTTTGTTTACTTAGTGCCAAATAAGTGAGCTGAAATCAATCCATTAATACATTTCAAGCATATATTCAAACTAGGTAGATGAAATAATTCACATTGGAAACTGTACGTTTTTAAAGGCTGCATTTTGCATAAATGATAATAAAATTAAATCGCCTGTACCGATATCACACGCATAAAGTTTCATGAATGAATCGATGATGTAATGATAATATATTCGTGTATATTTGTATCTGGCACGAACTAACAAACTTTCGTATGGATAATGAACGCGCATTACAGCAGTATTTTACAACTTTTCATTTAATCGCCTTTTGCCCGTTAACATATGTTCATTAAGATCAGTCATACTAGTACATATTCGACCGTCCAGTTCATTAGTCGGAAAATTCTGAAAACAATAAATTTGAGTTAAATATGCAGTATTATTTTAAATGTTTCACTCTATCCATTTCAGTACGTAGATTATTCCAAAATTTCACAAAAAAAGATAATACCGATAAACTAGTAAAGAATTAATCGAAAATGAAATATTCTCTGATTTTTTACTAGGATATTTATAAATCTGTGTCTATGTCTTACTAATGAACCAGACACTGCACCTCGCATTATGTTTGTATGACTAATTAGTCAAAGTTTTATTATCATCTACAATATTAATAATATTTGATTAATGGTGACCATTAGAGTATTGCTTTTGTCAATATCTCAAAACTGGTTATTTGGAGATGCCTGACTAATGAACTGGACGATTGATATAAGAAAGATATTTTAAAGAACTAAATGATTCATAACTTGCATTATGTTTACAATACATATTGATACGAGTATATTAATAAACGATATAATTTAAGGCAGCATATATATCCTGAATGTCTGTCCAGTGTACTATGTACAGAGAGAGCTGCGTAAAGCAGAAAACCTGAACTAAAAGTAATACCTTGATATAAATAAGGAAATGAAAAAATGATGTCAACAACTCAGAATTTACGAATTGGCACCACATCATTGCCAATATAAGCTTGTTTGAAAAACTTGCTTTTAAACGTTACTAGTGCTGGAAGAGTACGAGTATTTCATTGCCAAATCGCATTTCATCAAAGCCTCCTTATTTTTACAGCTGTATTATATATTTATATAAATAACCAGTTTTGACAGTAATGTATTCAACGGCATCATTTTTCGCGCATTATTCACGCAGTAATATAGAATAACCTTGAAACTTGTTAAGGGGGCATATTATATTTTTCGATATCGCAATTTATTCGAACATACCCGACGCGGAAATATTATGACAGGTTTGCCATACTTGTTTTCCTCTTCAGACATCCGATATTACTTTATGATACGAGGCCGTGTTTTGCAAGTGACACCGTTAGTTTTATCACTGTTTTCGTCTACGTATCTACCCTTTAATAGCTTTCCAAGAAAACTCAGGCGCCACGAATAAATGCGAGGGCGGACATAAAAACGTTTAAAATGATGTATTGAATAACTGATATATAAAAATTTTGATAATTCATCCATTAACATTGATCTTATCTGATACTGGACTATCTAGTTATACGAAGACCTGGTACACTTTCACTATTTAGTAATAAGCTTGCAATTTTAATACATTAATTAAACCATATCCGCTCCGACACAAAACACATGGATTTCCATAACGTGAAAATTGTTTCAACAGTTTTTCACGAGTAATAATTATCAATTATTACCTAAACCATTTTGGGTTTGTGCACTGGGTAGAACAAAAATGAATAAACAAACATTTTTAAAAATTGCAACCAGCACGGGTCTTGAACATGTGTCCCTCGCTTGCTAGACATATGCGCTATCCACTAGTCTAACAATGGCATTAAATATACTCCTATATGAAGCTTTTTTAAATCGCATTCGTACAAACTTCAATATCTTTGATCGATTTATACTTAGCAGCATTAACGCATTGAAAGTGAATCCTGACTTAAACTCAATCTGATAACCGAATAACAATAGTAAGTGTGATGAATCTACAATTTTCAAACATTTAATTAATTTTAATAGTGATATATATATATATATATAAACTACATTTGTTCATTCAATCTGAAGATTGCCTTGACAGATATTTACGAGTGATAAAAATATCGAATATTAGCTCGATCATTTTGATGTATGCTCTGGTTTCAAATAGACATGAAAAACTATGCATTTTTTCCAGATATTATATCTAAACTCACGTCTCTAGGATTGGTAGATGGATGGACTGTCTATTAATTTAAGAGTAGCTAATAATAACATTTTCAATAAAAAAAAATTAAAAAAATGTGCATTGTTATCACATTGTATGAGGTGGAATATTTGAAATCCGTTGAAATCTCTTAAAATCGTTGGTTGAATATTATACTAAATTCTTTTAAGATGAATCAATAATTAATGCCTAAAGCTTACAACTCATATCAGCAGTATACTGGTAGAAGGCATTATGTCAAAAAAGTCTATTTTAAAAAAAAAAATAAGTTTGAGTCTCTTATACACATTTAATAATAATATTTTAGGGCAACTGGGACTGTAAGTCTCGCTGGCGTTTTTTCCCTAAATTAAAAAATATCCTGAAATACAATACTTTATCTGATCAGCCAAATAATTCTTAGTCGGTTTAATGTGTTTTGCCAGTAATAAAATATTTTATATTGACTTAATAGGTAGTGACATTTTAAGTGATTAAGTGCCAGAAGCGAGCTAGCTCGCGCAACTTAAAATATAGTTTTCTAGAAAAAAATGAATATTTTGAATGATTTTAAATATATATTATAGATATCACTGCTCGTTGCTTTTTTCATATAAATGGAATTGGTGGCTTATTTCACGTATGTATTTTAATCTATATATCAAGAGAAACCTTTTTTTAGTATTACTCGTATATAAAATTTGGAAATGTTCGTTTATTTTAACTATTAAAAAAAATCTTCGTAATTTGATGAATTAAGTTTTGAGAAACTATTTTTCTTTTAAATATAAAAACTGAGAGGTATGACTGTACTATGATCATTAAAATGATAAAGAAATATTCAATATAATTTTAAAAGTAATATTAAGCTTCTATTTTTGCTTAAAAATTCATAGCTTGCTACTTTGTGCCATTATGTCTGGCATAGAAAAAGTCGATATTACAGAAAAAATACGAGAAATATGGCTAAAGTTGTTTTACCAAGTGATAGAGCGTTCGAAAATCTACCAAACTGCATTATTAGGCCAAATGTTCATTTTTCTAATCGACGCTTTTTGCCAGTATACTGACGATATTTTCGTCATTTGATCGGAATATTTTAAAAACAAACGCGTTTATTTTTACGGTTTATGAAATAAAACTTCCAATTATAACCCATCTTATATATAAATGAGTATATATACTTTCACCAAAAAACGTGTCATTCAACTTTACGTAAATATATTATACATACGTAGACGTATGTCGATATGACGATGTCGTAGCGTAATCAAGTTTTAATTAATTCATCACTCTAAGAGGATAGCTGGGGGTGTGTGAATATTAACCCACCTTGAAATGAAATATCAGAGGCGCCCTCCATCCGATAAAATTTAATACTGCCTAATTAAACGGGGCAATTGGAATTTACGTATTACGTTATCTGCCTAAGTAGGCGGGAGGATACGTAAATAGAAACAAACTCGAAATTTAAAAAAAAGGTTAAGCTCTATTAGTCGGAGTGCGTAATAATTAATTGTAGGGTTTGAGAGATATGTCCGTAGAACGAGATAAATTATGTGACGTAAATAATTTCGCAATCCCAAAAAAGGGTGTTCTACCTTTTGTGCCGTAATGCTAACGAATATTTATCTAGTTTGATGGATTCAATTACTATTGGATGTTCATTTTTACGATAGACTGGGCCGGTCGTAATCATGTACTGTTTGGCTGACTATAGCAAGCAAATACAGTGACGTCTATTTAAGTATTGGCGTATAAAAATAAATAACATTTTAAATAGATATAAGGTTAGATGAAGAATATTGTTGTGTAACCTAATCTGCCAGTAGTTTTGCCGACATAAAGAACAATATTCAACTAAATTATCTGTGTTATTAATAACTTTCACTTGAGGTTAATCTTTTATGTGTCCGATATAATTTCACATTCCGGCAGCTTTGAATTTTTAAGTAAAAATAGAACCTTAATATTTATTTTAGAACTACATTGAAAGTTTCTTTGTCATGACTTTGTTTTTAATTGTCATATTATAGTAATATCTCTGTGTTTTCATATTAAAAATAATTCAAAATATTCAAACTTGTCTAGCAAACTACATGTTAAGTTGTATGAGTAAACTCGCTTTTGATACTGAATCGATTAAGGAAATTTTGTTATTTTAATTATTTATGAATAACAAAATATATTATAGCTAATCGGTAAACTTTTTCAAATATGTACACATGTTATATTCATATTTATTACTTTCTAATTTTTGTATACTTTTACTTTTTGTTTTAGTATATTGTACCGCACTGCACAACCTTTCTCTAGGCTTTTTTCTTGAGCACTCACCTCCGATCGTCAGCAATCAGGACTTAAGTATCTCTCGTGACGTTATCCGTACATTTCTTTCGTGGGTGTCCGAAGGCATGAGTGCCTACTCGTACTAGAGTTATTTCAGGTAATTTCTACAGACTTCTAAATTTATCTCACATAATAGCATTATCCACCTATCATAGTTTCATTACCTTCAATGCATTAACTATATTAAAGATAAATTGATCGTTGAACTTAGCGTTAGTACGGATACGAAATCTTTAGTTATCTTTAATCGATTCAAGTAATCTATGGCATATTTTATTTTCGAATATAGGTATCTTCTTCATTTTGTTTACAGGCAATTCTTAGTGGAAACCCAATATATTAAAACAATATTACAGTTTTTGAATATATTTCTAAAAAATGTGTTTTAAAAGATCAATACCGGCTTTGAATGTTGTTCAGAACTTCAATGGAAAATGTTGAAATAGGCAAAACCGAATGCTGTTTTTAGTACCTCCGTATGTCTTAGATTAGAGACTACGTCGTAAAAATTATCCGCTAACAAAAAAATACTACGAGTCTTGCAAATGAAATGCGACAACCGTGAAACAACAACCTTTAGAAATATAATTGATTGAAATAAATATCCATCAACACCTTTAGTCTACACTGTTAATTTTAATGAGCTACGGCATAAAAATGTAACATCAGACTAAGTAAATACATGGATAACGATGAGGGTTAGTATGACGGTATTTACCGTAACTCTCGTATATACCTAGTATTATTAAATTTGTGACAGCTAGACGAACAGCTAGGCTGAGGCGTCGATTTTGGGACGGGAAAACGTTTCCGCTTATTGGATTATACTGCGCGAACATCCCCTCGGCCGCCTTAAAAGGTATTGGTTGGTGAACTTGCAAAATTTCTCTGGCTGGAAACAGGTGATAGATTAGTTATTATTTTTAAATAGTTGTCGGGTAGGAAAATATGTTCATATAATATATATATGGCATCTTCAAAAAGGTATACGCACTTTGAATAATGACGTAACAAAAAAGGACAAGAATTAAAAGATTTATGGACCGTACAGTGTATTTACGTTATTTCAAGCGTGATAAAAGTATCAAATGCCTTTTGGATTTCCAGTTCTTACGCTAAAAAACTTTTTATGTATGTTTTTTGAAAATGAAGTTTACATGAAAAATTCTGCAAAACAGACTGAGTGAGATCAGTCACTGAATAAATATTATAACATGCAAATTAAATAGATCGTGATTGAGATTTCATTGCTTCACGATATCAGGTAAGTGTGCAACAAAACAGTCATCTATTTAACCTGTCCAGGAGTTATGGATGCGCATATGCGAGAAGTATATACGTATATGTACGTCAAGCACCGTGCAATAAAATACTGTTATATATATTTATACATCAAATAAACATTATATAATAATAGTTTTGTATTCATTTAATAAATTCCAAAATATAAAGCTAGATTTTAAAAAAATCACCCAATTGTGCAACCGTAACTAAAAAACTAGCTTCTGGACAGGTTAAGCACAAGTGATAATGAAAGATTATAAATCAGTAAAATTTCATAATAATATTTATAGTTTTCGTATTTAGACCGTAAGCTCGAAGAATTTGAAAAATTAAGCAAATAACGAAAGGTTAGTTGTTTTCAAGAATTTATATATATATCTGCACTAATAAACCCCAGAACCTGCTCGAATCGAAAATGTATTAAAGGTTGATAAAGTACCAAAATAGCTAGGTTTAATTTTCAATATAATTATATACATTATAATTATATACATATATGTATTATATAATTATATACATAATTATGTATAACAC
>JAPMAE010006051.1:0-10326 GCA_036584705.1 Rhyacophila sp. 25_7
AGGGTTACGGATTCGAGGCCCATGCTGGTCGCAAATTTTACAAATGTATAATCATTTGTATTGTAACCAAGACATAAACCCGAAACGGTTGAGCAAATAATTGACGATTATTTACTCGTAAAACGGCTTCACATTGTGAAGAATCATATGCTTCATTTTGGGGTGGACATGTTTAAAAGAAAAAAGGAATTAAATAATTGAGGAATATATTTTCAAAGTGAACTTATTCCACAAATTTTTGGCAAATCTCTAATGCACATTGTATTTTATACTACAAACAGACATAACAAAAATTATGTATGTAATATCGACACTAAACATCTTGTTAGAATAGTGGATAGTGAGTATACCTACCAATCGGGGGATCATGTGTTCAAGTCCCATGCTAGTTGCAAAATATTTCAAATATTTATTGATTTGCATTGTAGTCAGGACACGAACTCGAAACGGTTTAGCTAATAATTGACAATTATTATTCGTAAAAAACTATTTTCACTTTGTAGAGATCCATATGCTTCGTTTCATAGCGGATATGGTGAGATGAAAGAAAAAAAAGAAATGGTTTTTAGCATTTGCCAATAATTTGTTGAAGCAGAATAGGTCAACTTTGGAAAAACACCCCTCAAATATTCTTTATTTTTAAAATATACTAAAAAGTTTACTTAACGTTTTCCAAAAAAACGTTTCTTATTTATCAGTTAATGTTCCTTTTTGTCTGATATAATTTATTTATCAAACTCTTTCTACAATATTTAATTTAAATACTAGCTATTTTAAATAAAATTAATCCTATATTGTGTATACAACAAGTTTAATTTAAAATAAAATAAAACAAACGATCAAAATTAATACGTGTGGCTTGAAACATTGTAATTGGGTTGATCTAATAAATGAGCAACGATTAATTAATGATCTCACCTCATTCATCCTTTACTTTGTAAGTGTGTTAGACGAAATCTCTAGAGTAGTTTTAATTAACACTTATTTTGAACTACAATCTATTATTTTGAGGCGTTTAAATAAATTTGTGATATATTTTTCACTTTGTATAATTTCTTCTTGGGCTGTTGACATTGCTATATTCAAAGAGGATTGTTTGTGACTTAAAAATACTGTGCACCAGACTGGAACGAACAAAGTAATACTTGACATAATATACAAAATGACTTTAGTAACTGAAGTAGCTACTAATAAATATAACATACAAGTATGTTGCCAAGTAGTTTAAAACTTTTACAGTGAGAAGTTAAATTCTCTTATATTGGAATTAAACGATACTAGCCTATACACGCTTATAAATGTATCAATTAAAATAATATGTATATATCTTTTATACAAAGCCTTCACAAAAATACTTACAGTTCAATTAAATGATTTTCTTTTTTACAATACAGGTACGCATTATACATATTGTTTGGTTATAAACGCATTGCAATGGATTTAAATTTGTTAGAAAAAATTTAAATGTTTTATTACAAAATGCGAATTAGTGAAATTGTACTGTATATTAATGGCTGGCACTACGTTATATTCTTTTTGATTTGTCTTTTTCCGATCAGAATAATTGTGCCACTTTGTAGACGACATAGTCCAGTTTAACAAATTTCCTAATACACTAAAGTGTTTTTTATATATCACGTATTAGACATACATATCAGTAAAATTGAATTTTATAAAAATGAATACATAAATTTATGTGTCACTGTTTACTTGATGGCACTCCACGAACAACGTTAAGGAGCACATTTTTGGTACAAGGACATAAGGAAAATTATATGTAAATTCCTGTAAACATTTTAATGTATCAAAAAGATTTATTCTTAAATTATAAATGGTGCTGTGAAGTTTTTTATCAAAGATTAAGCTGAACAAAATCGTTCAAAACTTCATTTTTCAAATTTATGAAAATGTGCCTCTTATAATTATTGTTTGTTTTCAGTTTTCTAAAAATCACCAGCAGCTACTATTTATCACGCGTGCTATTGGTTACTGCTAACTGTGATTTTTGTGAGAATTTTTATTTTTACTGTTTTTATTGAAAATTTTAGATACGTCTAGTTTCTTTTTATGTTCAAATTTGCATAGAAAATTCTTTCACAAAATAATTGTCTATATAATGTTGGTACATTACTGATTTTCCTTTTGCTTTCAATTATATGTAATACAATAACATGATACTATGATCCATGTATATCCATTGTTGCATACATAATCATTCCTTTAGCTTCTTTACCTTTGTTTCTCCAGACGTTGACACTTAATCCTATTTTATTGGTTTAGATTATTATTATTCATGTACTATTCTGCGTATCTGATTTTTATAAATCTTTGTGGTTTTATTTTGTTTCAAGTAACCTTTTAATTTTACAATCATACAAAACCATATAATTTTACAGACCTCTTATCGATCCGAAATTTAGTTTTTTTAAGTATAATTTAATAATATATATTAAATTTACACTCTACTTACAAGATACAAACATACTTTTTTTATAATTAATTATTTGTTTCTAATTATCTGGCAACATTTTCTTTTAATAAACTATAGTTTCATATCAGCAATAACCTATTCAAGACAAGCGCTCAACAAATACTCCCTTATAGTACTTCCATTGTTGTGTGCAGTAATGAAAAATTGCACCGCGAAAACCACAGAATAGCGTCCACGGTGGTGCGTTCTCTTTACATCTGGGTAGTCAACCTGTGGATTTCAAACAAAGCTTAATCCTAGAAATATATATTTGATTAATATATGTTATACCAACGGTAATTAGTTCAGTTAAATATGGTGATTAGATAAAAAAAAAAATAATACTATAGTATAAAAAAATATTGTAATTTACTAAAGATAATCAAATCATTTCGTTTTCATTATGTTTTACAAAATAATCAAGAAAATTTTATCAATTTCTCGTTTATATCTTATTTTTCTTCTATTTATTATTTTAAATATTAAAAATGAAACTCCATATTGTATACTGTAATACTAAATATGCACATATAGTTAATTATAAACCAATTGTCTATGTTTTTAATATTGTTATTTCTCAAATTAGTTAGCTATAGAAAGTTCAATTGTTTTGATTCATAATTTTATCGTGATTTATAATAAAGATAATTTATCTGAAACCTAACTGAACCTAATTTTTTTATTTATATAAAGCGTAGAACAAAAGAAACTTTTTCATTTATTACTATATATGTACACATATTTTTAGTATCATTATTTAAAATACGTTTTGTAAAAAAAATATTTAGAGAATTTTATATATGTGAGGAACTTTTAATAGAATAGAAAAATTTATTTATCAGAAAATAAGCTCTTAATAATGTAGATATATTTTAATATCTATATATTAAACACAACAATATTTAAGAGTTTTACTCAAATTATGGTCTTATATACTATTGTGGAGATTGCGGGTAATGTATAATAATTTATAGTTCGGTTCTTACAATTTTTTTATATGAATTTGACCATTTTAACTTATGAATGATTATTGTGAGGAGTTGTATCCTAATATATTAATAAAAATCGTATACATTTTATACAATATACAAATGATATACGTAGTTTTTTAAGATTTTATTCTATGTAAAAACACATTTCTATAGGTGTTCATTTCAAATAAGTATTTATTCATATTGCTTGATTTATTATTGAGAAAGTTTAACATTTAAAATTATTGTAAATATTCAATTTTATTTTATTAAATTTAAAAAAATATGATACAAAAGTATTATTAAATAATAGTAACAGTTTAATATAATAGTATATTTATAATTAATCATCTTTTATCGTGAAGTTAATTTTTTTAAACATGCGGTAAAAGCTTGCTTTATTTTTATTTTAAAATACTCGTAATGATGTTCTTTGCCTCACACTATAAAATCTCCTCCCAATAGGAATAGATACTCGTGATTTATTTAAATGCATCGGCGAGAAAGTTTAACCGAACAATTCAGTTCGTTAGTAAAAAAAATAGTTTATGGATTTCATTTATCAATAAAATCTAAATCATTTAATTTTTTAAGCATTTTATTTGATTTTTTATCACGTATTAAAAAAACTATATTTATTATGAAAGATTTTTTTTAAACTCATTTAAATGACAGTGTTAAAAAGTCTTCAATTTTATTTTAAAAATCATGCAACAAATATAATATATGAAATTCAGACTGTTTATTATCTCGACGATCTACTTTGACTTATTTACTTTCATTATTTTTCATATTTTTGACAGTATTAATTAAATAAAGCTACATTTGAAAGGTCAGCGGATATCGATTCTGACTAACAATTTGAAGATTATGAGAAAAAATTCTACTTCTAGTAATATATTTTTTCAATATTTATTTATAGCCAAGACGTGTACTCGAATTAGTTGAGTTAATTGAACTAAAAGAAGTTAACAATAGTTGGGAAAAAAATATTCTGCTAAGGTCATCTATGCTCCATCTTGGAATTGATATAGACTAACAATAAAAATATGCATCATTTTGAATCATGTTGGTTAACGGACAGTTGTTCTGCAATTCTAGGAGTCGTAGATTTGATCCCGAAATTAAAATTTTTTCGATTTTATACATATTCGAATTCATGAAACCGAATATTTTTACTATTCGTAGATTAACTCTTACAGTTTTTACTATCCAAAAAGTAATTTGCATAAAAAATCTATAAATATATATATATATCAATGTGAATCTTCCATACAAACTATTTACATCATATTTATAATATATGAATATGCAACTAATGATACAGTATAATGTTAATAAAAATACTATTTGTAGTCGTCTTAAAAGAATAAAAAAACATTTTTCTCAACGGCTGCATTATGCACAAAATTTAGTTTCGATTATAATTTTTTTATTTTTTTTTTAAATACCGTTTTTTAATATATTTTATTCTGGTAACCTGTTAAGCTTATTATTATTATTTATTATTAAATTGGTGCCACAATCTATTCAACCCCATAGCCGACTACACAACCTCTTCAAACCTCTCTATCTCTAATTTTCTCTCTCTCTCTCTAGTTATTCACAGTCAATATGTTTCCATTTATAGTTATGAGTGCTTACTGGAGTTTCTTCAAAGACCTTCTTGAAAGTTATAGACTCATCTCATCTTGCAACATGAACCACGCATTCTAGTCTCTCTATCCTCAAGACATTTACTATGTTGGTGCTTAATTGATTGCGGAGATCACCATTACTACGGATGCGAAATCCTTAGTTTTCTTTAACTTGTCCAAATACTTTTCTATTATTAGTTTCGAATACTAGCAAAAGCTCTTTTTGTTTCTTCGTTAGGCTCCAAGTTTCACATTTATACAGAACTATAGATTTTAAAGTCATATTGCAAACCCATAATTTGGTTTGTTTCGACAGAATTTTGGACACGAATAGACTTTGCAGCGCAAAAAACGTAGCTTTTTCGCTTTTTAATTTGCTTGCAAGCTCCGAGGTCATCTTATTCTTTTCGAAGATGTTTTTTTCTAAGTATGTAAATAAGTCTTTTCAAATATGAATTTTTCCACCAATATGTTTCTTCGTAGGTCAGTTTTTCTCGACAATCTGAAGTACGTCATTTTTTTTCTAATTAAAGTGTTCCGAAATTCATCGTGTATCTTGCATCGTGGAATATCAAATAATACTTTTTTTATTCTAGATTATCATTATTTCAGAAAAAAATTCAATGCATTATATTTGTTAAGTTTATGTATATAATAAAGCAAATAAAGCAATTACATGTTTAAATCATTTTTTTTAAAAGGAGAAACTTAGGAGAAAAACTTTAAAATTTCGAGAAGGTTGGCCAAAGGTTTTATTTATAATCTATAATACGTGTATTTATTGTGTAGGTAAAATATCTTTTACTATAAATTCTTAAAACATGAGTATTAAACATTTTTGATCTATATATAAAACAAATTTATATGGAATGTATAACTATTTCGTAGTAAAAATTATATTATCGCTTGAATGTAGTAATATGGTATTATATCAGGTGGGCATCTGCCGAAGCTATGAAAATTTATTTCATCAATCATTTTAAATTCTTCCTTTATATTCTCACAGTATAAAGGAATACAGGGAAAATTATTTATAGGTCAAACGTGGTTCTGCATTTTTCTTTACTAATAATAGTTTTTTCTTCTTTTTTTTAATAAATTTATAAAATGTAAAATATCAGTTGGTTTGCTTAAACTATTTCATTGAAATTATTTAAAAAAATGATAAATTAATAATTAATTAACTAAGATAAAAAAGATTTGCTGTCATTTTTTACCCTATGGATCTCCACAATTCGAATATTATTTTGATAGATATTTATGAATAGTAATTATCAATTGCCTCCGTAGGTGAGTGAATAACGCATTCGACTCAAAATCCGAGGGAATCATTTGAATCTCGAAGACTGCACAAGTTTTTTCATGCACATTAGAAACCATGACATGAACCGAATTGGTCGAGCTAATAACTGACAATTATTGTGAAGATTCATATGCTTTTTTTTAGAGTAGATACCGTCAAAAAACTATCAATCAACGATTTGATCAATATCCTGATTTCAAATGCACATGAATACAATTGTATAATTGTTGCCAGCTATGGATTTGAACTATAGATGTCCGGCTCATAAACTTGATACGCTATCTACTTACCTACATAGTCGTCATTTAATTAACTACAATGAACAATGCATTAACAAATAATACACATTTTATATGATTTTTGATAATTAATGCAAAACATGACTAACAATAGTTAACACTAATTTATAATATTTATAAAATACATAAAAGTTAATTATGTCAATTCCAATAAATTATATCGGTTTCTCCAAAGAATTATTTACATTTTACGTACAATTTTACCCATGTCCTGGTTTCAAACATACGTGGAAAAATCCATTCTTTTTCATTTAATGCCTTCAATCTTGTAAATTTCGGCTTGATAGTCTGACGCGTCGTCTACTAGTTTAACGATGGTGACAAAATATAATTCAACAATATATTATTATTAAAAATAAAGCCAGCGAATGAAGTTCAGTATCCAGTATCAAGTTTTATGAAAAACTTTAGTATCTTTTTTCATTTGACATTAATTTTATATGTTTGTATATTTAATGTGGCCGCATTATTGTTCTCCAACAAAACATTGAATTTGTAATTCAACACAAAATGTTCTAAATACTAATCATAACCTATCAATTAGATTAAATATGATAAATTAAATGTATGAAAATCACTTTACATGACACTTACGATTTGTTTTGTAGATAAATAACACATTTAGTCACCAATTGAAACAATACTATAGCATTTTTTCTGTCACTGATAAATGTCACAAATAAAAGAGTCTAGATAAAGATATAAAAAAAAATCGTTTGCTTATTATTTTATAACAAACAGAATTCTAGAAAATAAACAACTCAAAATTTAAATAAAAATATAGAATAACAGGTGCTTATTGAAAAATAAGATTTTTATATGTTCGCCAATTAATAATATTTTTGTACTCCCAGCAGGAGCAATAAATTTTGAGAGCTTTTAGCCAAAAGCTCCGGAATAGCTTAAAATATATCGAGGTCACATAATTTTATTGGTAGCTGCCGTAAAGTTCACAGGATGCGTTTTACTATCATTCCAGCATAACGTGAATGCATCTTTCAAACATGTGACGTAATAAAATATTGCAGCGAGACAAGTTGTGATGGAAGGCTTTGTTACTCACGTGAAAGGTACTTAAAGGAACAAGAGATTTTATTTTTATTCAGTGGATGCTTCAGTAATAACTATACTAGTTGATGTATACAATGTTGTTAATGTAATTGTATGAGAATTGAATAGTTTTATTGCGCGATGTTGCCAGATTATGTTATAATTTAATGATTGATAAAAACATTGCTGCAGTTTCTATGATTATATCAAATATGGCCTTTGTGTTCATTTAGTCTAACTTCAATTTTAAAAAATAGAACAAAATACTAATTAATATTAAATATTTTTTCCCTTGTTAGGCTAGTAGATAGCGCGTATGCCTAGCAAACGGGGGTCATGGGCCCAAGCTCATGCTGGTCGCATTTTTTTAAAATGTTTGTTCATTTTTATTGTAGTCAGGACACGAAACCGAAACGGTTAAGCTAATAATTGACAAATATTATTTGTAAAAAACTATCAAAAAAATGTTCACAGTATGGAGATTCATATGCTTCATTTAGAAGCAGATATGGTAAAAATAAAGAAAAAAATATTTAAAACCAATAAGAAGCAAATTTTAAAATTTGTGAAAAAGCGAATGTTTAGAATTCGTCTCGATAGATTAACGAACTGCGCATTTAACTGTCAGACCGAAAATCGTGGGGTCAATAGCTGCTAAAAATTCTACAATTATTTCATATATTTTTGAAACCAAGGTGTATCATAGACCAGTGGTACACAAACCGTGGGTCACATTCAAAGAAATTTATTTAAAAATAAAGATTATTTTTGTCTACTGTCTATCCAGGATTTGCGACAAAATTTTACACAAAATGGGGAGTCGGAAATGAAAATGGTTTACGCGCCACTTCCATAGATTATCAAACTAATAATTATTATATAAAACATAATTTTCCGTTATTTTTTATCGCATTATTCTTATTAAAATAAAATAATCAATTCATTATTTAAGTTATTTAGTATACATTAATAATGTTATTTATCATTTCTATAGAGCGATACGTTTCAATAAAGCCCATGGCTAACCACACAAACAAGGCCTAAGCTTACGTTTTGTCTTTATATCTCTTGATCTCCTGTCATTTATACCAAACATTTTCACATCTATCGTGACAATATCCATCACCTATTTCTCTCTAGGGCGGACAAAAAACTTACTAGAGCTCCTTCACACATAACAATGTGATCAGCCCATCTATTTTTTTTCAATCAGAATTTAATTACTATTAATCGTAAAAAAATATCAATAAAGACATTATAATTTGAATGTGTGTACCCTACGGTTTTGATATTTTATCTAAAAACGATTAAATATTAAATTTAAAAAGTACATAATTAAATAAACATATGTTCTTCTTCAAGTTTCTAATCTTATATTTATTTTTTGACTTATTGGTGGTTATTGGCTTTATTTTAAAACTCTAAAAAAGTGATAGTATGTATATACAAATATGTTTGAGGTATAACTCATTAAGTGCAAAAAATCTGTTTTTCAATTGTTCTTAATATTTTTACAGAATCTGATTATATTCATTATATTTTCTGATTTTTTGTACATTTTATACGAATAAAGAGGAAAATTTTAATTTAAAAATGGATTTGTTGTTTAAAATTGTTTTCAAACCTCATTATCTCAGAACTGTCAAAATGTCACTTAATGAGTTTTACCTGCAGATCATCGAAATAGCATAATAATCAATAAATATAAATTTTGATAAAAATATATCGACACATAATTCTATCATTTTATATGTTACACAAATATTTATCCGCTTATCACACACGTTTTTATTAAAATTAATTATTAATTATCGAACGTTTAAGTATTTTAAAATATTAATATTGAAATAAATAAATTGTGTCATTCATTTTAATATTTTTGACATAATCGATACTAAGTAACCATTGAACACATCGTGAACATAGTCATGTTTTAATTTGTGATGGTTCTTTTGTTAGTTTAGTTTTAACAGCTTTTAATAAAAATACATTTAACTTCCTTATAAACCTTAGAAAAGTTTTCTATTTTATTTTATAATATCTCTCTGTAGTTAAGTCGTATTACATCATTTGGTGTCCTTCCATTATAAAAAATATTAATAATACATTTTAAGACTTTATTGTAGTACTATATGTAAGGTATTATATTTTTTCTGGTTTTCTTATTTGAATTATTAAATACATTGGCTCTAAAACTATAAATACTCTTCAAGGGAATGCTGCATAGTTTGACCTTTTAAAAGCTATCGTGTAATACTGTGACCCAGAAAAAATATAGCCACTAATTTCCGAAGCGAGGAATTAATTATATCTTCAACTGAATAAGATTGCTAAGAAAGAAGTCGTAAAAAGTAATAGAAAAAAGAATTATTATTATCGGTCCCCTTTCATCCTATACCGGAGAAGAGAAATATAGATAGGGAAAGAATTATAACAGTAGTTTCAATGAAGCGGAATCAAAAAGATTGCGGCTATATAGAATCATGACATTATATAATATTTATATAGAACGTCATTAAAATCAGAAGATGTTATTAAAAAGAGCGAAGTAAAAAAGCTGCCAAAATTTTCCATGTCGGTGTAGGGTTGTTAAACC
>JAPMAE010006054.1:0-12693 GCA_036584705.1 Rhyacophila sp. 25_7
ATAAGCCACAAACCACAGCAGCCCTCAAAGCCAACATAACCCATGCCATCGGTCATGGACATCACTGTTCTACTGTGTTTTAATTATGTAAGAAAACAACGGATCGTTGTTTTATAATAAGGTGTGGCATAAAAGCTGAAATGAAAGAAAAGTTTGTGTTGTTCATATTTTAACCAAAAATAAAATTTAAAACAACTGTCGATACAGTAGTCTTTTCTGACACGTTTGCGCATCAAAACTCTATTACGAATAATTTCGTAATTGTATAAAAATGGTATGACAAATAAAAATATAATATTAATATGTTTGTAATATTTTCATCTGAATTATTTAAGGATGGTCTATTGCAATTTGTATATGTATACTCGGTTGATAACGATTGTAAGGCGACAAATTTAATGGTACATACTCGTATGTAATCGACTGTCTATGGTCGAATCCAATTAGCCAGAAGACGTCCGTTACCATAATTGGTACCGGAAATATCCATCGTACATACAGAATATATTTCAATATAATTCATATAATATATTTAAATAAGCGTAAAGTTATTGTAAATATTGCAAGATTTACTGTGTTTTAAATTGGCAATACTTATAATTACGGTGAGCCTGTTAATGTATATTGTAGAGAGATATGTCCAAGGCGTCAAGAGTGTGATGAATTCTGGTCAATACACCTACAGGAAATTGTGAAACTTATGTAAATAATATGATTCTATTATTATTTGAATGAGAAAAAAGGACAGATTGCTATTTTTATTTCCTTAATCAGCATACGTTAAATTCGATTTTAGATTAACCACGACTAAGCTCACATGATTTCGTCGTATGATATGACTCGTATTGGATTTTACACAGACAGTTTGAGAAATGAGAGAACGAAAAGATGTAAATCCTTTAATTTCAACTGAGACGAAATGTTCGCTTACTATAGTGTAATAGGCTTTTCATACAGTATAATAAAAGTTTGATGATGTACTGTATTTATTGCTAAAATATCGATGACTTTGTAAAAAAGAAAAAATCATATTATTGTATTATTACGTTATAAAAGCGGGCCCATGTGTTATATTTTGCAATAATTACAATTATTTCAGTAGGTACATAGTAAAAAATGAGTACGCCAAATTAAACACAAACTTTTAACTTTCACATTTCCTAATATTTCTGCCATAAGCCACATATAATAAATTTATTTTCAAGTATGATATTGGGAGAGTTCGGTACACCATTGTCAGTTCTTCAACCGTTTAAGCGACAGAAGCGAGTTAACTTGCACAACTTGAAATGTAGTTTACTAGAAAAATTTGAATATTTTGATTTCAAGTATGAAAACGCAGAGAAATTACTAAATTTTCAAAGAAATATTATAAGGTTCTACTTTTGGTTAAAAATTCACATTTTCCGGGTTGTGAAATGGTTAAGTAGATACCAGATCACAACCCACGTAAACGTGGTCTTACCTAATAAAGAACTAATCTTCAATTAACTACATAAGATGGGAGACATATCGTTGACAATGGCATACAATTGATCTGAATATCAAATAATATTAAATACATTCAAAGAGAGTTTAACTTCATAAAAGTATACGTAACAGTAGATTTTTTTTTTATGTAAGTAATTAGCTTTTTTTGTCCTGAAATAGTTAAACTTAAATTGGTAGTAAAAATATTATATTATGATCTGATAATGTTTTGTGCCTCAGATGTAGACCGACGATGTGGATTGCATGATACTAGGTGTAACTAACTCTAAGACAAGCTTTTATAATTTCGCCCAGTTACGCACATATGGGTGGGGAAAGAACGTATCCCCACGACCCAATCACAAGTAGTAATTTTACAAACAATAAACGCGTGCTAAAAATCCTAACTTCATTATAAAAAAAACCTTTTAAAAATTCATTACGTCAGTAGTATAAATAAAATCAAGTAAAAATACCGCTTAGGATGAATTTAAAACGAAATTCCCCTGCTGTTTATTAGTATAATATCCTGTTTCAAAGGGCAAAATAAATCCGCAAAGCAGTTAAAGAAAGCCCGAGTTTATAAAAATGCTAAAGGTGGGGCGCGATAATTTCGCTAAGAGATAAATACAACGGCCAAAGCCCCGCGGACTTTTCAATGGCTTTATAATATTGTACATAATGAATTCCACGCAAACATTTTCCTCGCATCTCCAGGAGTCATCCTCATCGCTAGGGCGGCCGGGAATCACGTCAAACTTATTCTAAAACTTGAAGTAATTTGAGATTTACATTAATCTCTGGAAGAGTCTCCGTTTATGATTTAATTTGAGATAAATATGACGTCACATTTTTTATTATTAACCAATTAAGCGCCAGAAACGAGTTAAGTCGCACAGTTTAAAACGTAGTTTGCTAGACAAATTTAAATATTTTGAATATGAAAACGCAGAGATATGATTATAATATGATCATTAAAAACAAAATTATGACAGAGAAACATTCAATACAGTTTTAAATAAAATATTAAAGTTGTATTTTTGCTTAAAAAATCACAGCCAGGATGCGTCATTATGTCTGGCACAGAAAAGGTTAAATCTGATATTGCTAACATTAAAGTTTCGGTTTTTATGTATCAAATAATTCAAATTGCATAATGCGCGGTGGCGATAAGAACTGTCCTTCTGGCTAATATTAATATCTATGTGCCCGATAATTAACTGAAAACTCGAGAACATCAGTATTTTTTCCATCCTGAAATGTAGACCTGCCAGTAATTGTGCCGACACGGAGGGCAATGACTGTGTTCAATATACTTGTCTCAGCTATCGATATCTCCAACATGAGTGAGTTTGAGTTTAAACAGATTCAGTTATTTGAATTAATTTTGTATAATGAAATCTGTTAGGTTCGATCGGTAGACTTCCTCAAATATATAATTTTTGTAATAAATAATATAATTTTTAATTTTTATAAACCTTCAATGTTAATTGTTTGTTGTTTATATTTAATTTTGTACTTATATTATTTTTATATCTTCATATTATGAACGCATTAAACTTATAATTCGTAATGTCCATATGTAAAAAAAGGAGATCGAAAAAGATCGAATAAATGAAATATAAATCGCACCATAATTTAATTACTAAATTTTTATAGCTAGATTTTATTTTATTAATATGTATTGAAAAAACATTATGCTGAAAATTGATAGCCAGTGGGAACTGATTGAAAAATGATAATAGATCACAAGCAATAAATTGGGCGGAACAAGTTGATGAAAACACTTTTATTTTTGCATGTTTTTGACATATACGCATATCACGATTTCAATAATCACCATATAGAATATGCCGTGTTAAGTAATGTTGATAAGCATAAGTAAGTAGAAAACAGTTAAACTATCGTAACAAAAAATATATGAAAACTATGTACGTACAATGATAAAATTGACTTAAAAACAAACAGCCACTTTGAAATAACATACTAAGAAATAATACTATATATAAACTATTGAATATAAGACAAAAGAATAATATCGATACTGTAAGGGTAGAAATAAAAATAGATATCTCATTTATTTCGTTTACATTTCTTATATGAAACCAAACGTATTCCAAGCGTATATAGTTAAATAAAGGTAACTTACTGTGTAATTATTTTAATATAATGGCTTTCCACCAAGGATTGACAATAGACAACATTAATTAGGTTTGTAAACAATTTTCTTCCGTGAACGTACTTAAAATATTGAAATGCAAATAATTAACATCAGTGAAATCCCAATGTTTGTGATTTTCAATCCCTGTTTGCAAAAAATTACATATTCAAAACAGAATAAAGCATTAAGACGAAAGGGGGTAGATAAATGAGTAAACACCGCGAAGATTATCATTTTTGCGTAGATTTTAATCAGTCTATTTTAATAAATAAAATAAGTTTCCCAATTATTATGCTTAAATATATTTGAACTGTTGTTGGATGTTAATATTGAGAGAAGAAAATACTTTTATTTTTGAAAGAAGACATTTTAAATTATATGTACATTAAAATGATAATATTATTTCAGAATAACGAAGAAATGATTGCCGCTAACAAATTATTTACATTACAAAAAAACTTTTTTTGACTCCATTGCGGAATCAGAATGATGGAAAATGATGTATATTTGAATAATGCTTAGTAAGAGGTATATATATATATATACATGTTTATTTTATTTCCGTATTGGTAACATTAGCAATCGTCAGGTGGGTGGTGACTCCTAACATTTGAATATCGCCTTCGAAATCATTTTTCATTTTATAAGTAAAAGAGTTTCTGATGCCCAAACTTCGACGAGGTTCATAGAAAGTTTTCAAATATGGCATGATATATGATGACTATACTCTCACAAAGGAAGGGACTGGTGGAAGATTTACGAATAACACTTTGCAGGAATATATTTGACTTATACGATGCGGAAATACGAAATAAAAAGCCTTGTCTCAATAAATATAAAAACAAAACAAACTTTCATTTTTCTAAAAGCCCGAGGAAATTCTCTACCCCTTTTAAAGCTTTGGCCTTTTGCAGACGCGATGTTCAACCCATTCGATCCGAATCAATTCATATAGTGGGGTTTTTATTATTATTTATTTTAGAATAAACACATAAGAATAAAAATAGATATTGGCATATTAGTTGGATCTGAATTCTATATAAATTATATGTTGTGGATCAACAAGTTTACGAATGAGTTATTTTACGGTATAAGTTAAATACTTTGTAATAAAAATATTGCCAATACAGATTCTCTACGATATCGCGAGTAGTCAGAAGAGTGTATCGTAAAGTTTCCTTAAATCATTTTTTTTAAATTAATTATGTACTCAATTAAATCCTTTGAAATATTTTATTTTATTATACAAAATAAGCAACAGAATACATATCGATTGTTAACAGTCAAAATATCTTAACCAGCATTTTGTTAATTTTACAGGAGAAGATAAAAACGCTCTGTATTTTTAACAATCAACATTATATTTTTTTTTTTATAAAATATACATCAAAATGTCGATCTTATGGTGTATTTGGTTTTTCTAAATTTGCAGTCAGTAAAATAAAAACGCGCTTAAGATTTTTTCGCAGTCACAAAATTGTGTAATTTAGTCCAATGTACGATGTTGGTTAAGATAAAACGTACGTTACATATTAGATAAATTGGATGAAAAAAAAATTCTATGAAAATTAAGGTAAAAAATACTCACTAATTATTTAAAATTAATATAAAATTATGTTTGTAGAAACAAACTTGATGTTGAATACCAAAAATATTAATTAATTAGTCAGTTATCATTAGCAATGTATCGGATAATGTAAGCTTAGTGGGATTTGCCAAAATTTCTTCTCTAAACATTTAGAGTATAATACCTTTATGACAAAATGTTTTTAAATTTTTTCGGAACTTTTTTCATCCTCAGTAATGATGTTATTGTTTTTACGAGTAGTATACTTATCCTTTTTTGGAAGATGAAATCCGACATTAAAATCTTGTTTAAATATACTTTTCAAACTCACAGTGAAACCGGGTCCGAACAAACTTCAGTCAAACAGTGCTTTTTATAAATTGTATTTTTTTTCCTTCAAATTGTATAAAAAGGAAATAATTTTTAATTCTGATGGAAGGTATTTTCTATTGGTTTGAGTAAGGCTGTAATGTGAATTGAGCGGAATGGATTTCCATGGACGCGTCTGCCTTTCTCATTGTAGTTATCTTATATTCTAGGCACTCTTTTGAATATGCGTGCACTTTTTTCTCATACGATTAATTCGGTTTTATTGGAAATTACAATAAAATTATTGTTACAATCAGAATCACTATTAACTTCGAGATACCACAATTAACCAGTAAAGTCACTTTTCAGATTTTTTTTTTATTTGAAACTTCATTAGGTTCTCTTCCATTATTTGAAGATTCATCAATATCTAACTAGCACCATTTTTCTTGTTAATTCGTTTTTTTTTTATTAAAAAGCATGAATCGCCCTCGTAGGTGAGTGGATAGCGACATCCGACTCAAGAGCCGAGGGTCACGGGGTCGAGGTCCGTGCTGGTCGCAAATTTTACAAATGGTAATTCTTTTGTATTGTAACCAGGACACGAATCCGAAACAGTTGAGTTAAAAATTTACAATTATTACTCGTCAAAAACGAATATTAAGAAAATTTTCATGCTATGAATATCCTATATGCTCCATCCCGGGGCGTATATGGAATTTAAAAAAAAAGGAACTGCAGCTTGGTTACATTAAATTTGTAATCAGTGGTTATTACGAGATTCCTTATTCATCAAACGCATTATTTTGTCAGCCCTTTTTTGCACCCAAAGCAGTAGGTTAAGATAAATTGGCGGTTACGATTTTAATGATTTGAAAATCATTTTCGATTAAAATAAAATGTAATTGTTGATCTATTTGTATATCTTAAAGATTTCGGTTAAGATATTTAAATGTCAGTACATCAAAGGCATTGGTATCATTCCAAAAATGTAAAAAAGTGCATTTGGATAAAAATGGTGGTTAAGATGTTTTGGCTGTTAACCATCTACATGTTTTTAACGTATGACTAATTACTATACATTCTGTAACTATTTAAAGCTTCAAAATGTTTTGGACTTGTCTAACACAAATGAAAATATGAAATAAAGAAAATTGCGTGTGGTATATACTCGCATGTACGAGTATAAACAAGAAACCAGGCTAATAATTATTGAGCTACAGTTTAGGGAAAATAACATCCGAAACTCATATTTGAATATCTAAATTTATGTTGGAAAAATAAACGTATAGTATGTATCTTCTCAATGATTGTTTGTAAGTGAAATTTGATAAATTGTTTATTAAAAATGAATTTTGAAATGAAGGGGTTGGTATATTTCCAGAACGATAACAGCTTTCTTTAACATTTTTTTAAATTTTTTGTTTATTCTAACAATTTGTTTGCTGTCTCAAACAAAAAGTTAAACAAAAACAAACGTTACTTAATATTGCCCATTGTGATTGAAGTATCAAGTTCCAATATAAACAAAACGAAAATTATTAAATATTTTATAGTCAATACATCTGAAATTCGAAAAGTATTTGAAGTTTCAAACAAAATAACGTCACCTTTATTATGATGTACTCGCAAGTTAGAAAAAAAATGTATTGGTAGTTGGCAAGTATTATAGTATAAAAGAAAGATGCCTAGTTTTCCAATTTTTACTACTGGAGTTTAAATAAAAATTCAAAAAGTTCGTATGTTTTCAAAGTAAACAAATTGCTAAACGGCTTACATTTCTTGAAAAAGTAAACGAACATTTTCCAACTTATCAAGTTTTTCAAAACCCGGGTGTAAGACATCAATGGTATCAAAAGTACGCTTAAATATTTTAATATCACATAACGCTGTATGTGATTGAGTAGAGATATTTTTACTTGCGAAAGAAATTCTTCTAAAAGGAGTTTTATAACAAGCGAAATTACTTATACTTCCAATGATAATACAATAAATTGGATTATTAAACGGCTTTTTAGATAGATTTTTAAGAAACAAATTTTCTATAATGGTTCATTATTTCCTTAGAGGAGGAAAAAGATGGAATAAATATTTTGAATCATAAAAAACAGAACAAACGTTAGCAAATAAGATTTTCTCTTGTTATCTTATACAATTTTGTCAAACGTTTTTTAAGCGCAGAAATAAACGTTGTGACTTTAAATATAATTAATTTCGAGCAAAACGCTTACGTATTCCATAGGAATTTTAAAGCTAAGTTGAATCAAAAGAACTGCCAAACCTTATGGAGAATTGAAATTATGTTTTTTTTTTAATTTTCAGCCATTTGGAGTATAGCGTAATATATTTTACGTGGAGCATTTTTCTATATACAAATATAGAATCTAAACAATAGTTTTTAAAATCTATATAAATAAACAAGTTTGTGAATATTATTAAAATTATCTGTTTATATTCTTCAGAAATATCTAGAAAGAGGGAGATGGGTAGTAGCAAAATAAATAATACAAAATGCACAGTATTAGCAAAGATCCCACCAGACATGGCTTAGCATAATCACAATATTATCATATATACGCCTTAATGCCAACAGACGAACACGCTGCATGAAAAATGCATAAATCAAACGAGCACGGGCAACGAAGTGTATGTACGAGTACTTCCCACACACGTGACATAGTATGCGAAGTGTTTAAAAGGTTATCATACAGAAGTTTAGTTTTTATGGGGAAAAAAATCATAAGTAAGAGTGCCAGAAATTTTATATAGAATGTCAATAATAATCGATGGAGATAAACTGGAGTTCACTTGTTATACCAAAGTGTGTTATCTTAAATGGTAAAAGTTCTTATAAAATATACATTTGTGTTGTATAAAGAAGTAAAGTAAACTGCTTTAATGTTTGAGTAATTATTTATAAATAGGTATGTAATTTTTTAACCATATCCGATCCGAAACGAAACATATGGATCTCTAAAATGTAAAGATTGTCTTGACAGATTTTTTACGAGTAATAATTGTCAGTTATTAGCTCAACCGATTTGGTCTATGTCTGGTTTCAAATGCACATGAAAAAACTTTGCAACCTGCAATTTACCAGCTATAGGCGACATTGCTGAAACTAAAAACAATACATTTAATTATACAAATGGCGCATAAAAAAAAGACGAAATATGTTTGCTTTGTATTCAATTTTAAATGATATTTACAAATATTTTGAAATATTTTAGTAAGATGCCGCATATTTCAATTAAGGGCATAATATTTATAAAAAAAATGCGTACTGAATAGTGAGGCATGTTGAAATTAATGTTTAGAGATACCTTTAATCACCACATATTACCGACTGGGTGGTTGATAATGCGTATGTTTTCTATGGAGTGTGTTACATGAACTCCGTAATAAGAATATTATTTAACTGAAGACCCAAGATAATGTATTTAAACCACAACCTAAAAGTGCATAATATGTTAGATAATGTGACGTTAATACGAGTGAAAGTCGAGAAAAAAGAACGTAATACTCCGAAATGAAAAAGAGATATTTATGAATCATTGTAAGCAGGGATGTTTCATTCGTAGTATATTTTCAAGGTGTGGCGTGCTATATGCTTAAGGGTTGATGCAACAAAGGTGGCGCAGGAAGCGGAACGCAATTGATTAATTTGTATACGGGTATGTGGAAGGGAGTAAAGATGACACAGCTACGTGTTATCATCAATTATATAAGGTCAGCAATACATTTCAACACTATTAATATCTTCCATTAAATGAAAGATGTCAATAATATTCATTAAATTTTAGCTTCCCTACAAGTTATATATATATTGTTCAACCAGTAAAAGAATCCTAGTACTTGATGCAAAAAATATTGTTGGTTTTTGCACTTTAATAACTGAAAAAAAAACAAATGGTGTATCGTTTACAACAATATTATTCAACGATTTACTTTTATCGTTAGTGGCAAGTAAGTATTATAGATAGGTAGCAAGCAATTATCGTATAAACCTCGACATGGATCGATTTGCCGGGTAACTGCTTAATTAATTTGGGATATGTATACCCAAAGGCTTGATGCTCAACCCGCAGGGACATGTCTCTATTTTGAGAAAGACCGGGGCAAATAATAATATTACTTTGTGCTATTATTATTATCAAGCAATATTATAATATTATCAGACGAGTAAACTAATAGATTAACTCCGCGACAGTTCGTGCAATTAGGCTTACGCGCATCAAACTAATGTAATCGGCAAACTAAATAAATGAATAATAACTACATTAAATAAATATTATCAAACCTGAGGACTAGTCAATAAACAATAAATAATAAATAAATATAGTACATATAGAAATTATAGTATGATATTGAATATTGTATGGAATGTAAATTAGTATTTAATAAATATTGTCGGATCTCGTATCTAAAAGTATAGAAAGTTAATGCCATTCTAAAATTCCTACGTATTAAATCAATAATTCTTCTTTGAGTAACTAATATTTACTAGCATGTGAAGTGTCCACAGCGTCATCTACAGCAAACTTTTCCAATGAAAAAAAAATACACCTCACTAACGTTTGGCTGAGATATTTATTATTATGTATACATCGTTTAAGCAGATTGAACAAAATAAATGCCTAGAAGGACTGGATATATTTTAAAGTTTATCTTGTCTTTCCGTACAAAAAAACCATCTGTCAAAATTGTCATTCAAACACAACGCGAAAATATTGAAACAACAAAAACAGCGAAGGATGTGGCAGCTATGTATAATATTGACATCTAAAGTACGACTGTATATAGGGGTCGTTCATAAACCACATAACGCTCTTTATGGGGACGGAGAGGTGACCACCAACGTCTATAAGGCGTAACAATGGGGGGGGGGGTTTGTTACGTAACACTTTTCCCTGTCAAAAAAGTGATAGAGGTTGATTGTTTATTCCATTCCTATTTAATGTGGAAAATTATGTAACCTTTGAGAGGAGGGTAGGCGGGGGTCGAACAAAATGTCTACTTGGTGTTACATGGAGAGGAGGGGGTAAAAACGTAAGAAAAAACGTTACGTGGTTTATGGACGACCCCATACACATAATATACTTAGGCAAAATAGTGTTATTATAGTATAATTAGAAAAAATATCATTTTTATATGTATAATAAATTTGAAATGCTAATAATGCTTGCCTTATGTTCTTTGCAATGATATCTTTAAATGTATGCGCTGTCAGTTTATCATCGAAGCGTTGAAAAAGGTTTGATTATCATCAATGAATTCTTTGTTTCGATTTGTATTCATAAGCACAAATATAATATAATATACGGTGAATCGAGAATTGAAAAAAAATGTCGCCATGATAATTTTCTGTAAAAGCTTTCCTCAAAATGAAAGTGACGTATATATATACATAACAAGTATATAGTTTAATTTGGCAGATATTATTATCTTCCTTCGAAATGTATAATAAAATGTTATTTTCTTAGAAAATACGCAATCGATAATTTCATTTAATTACAAATTTTCTAATTACATGCGATTTGACAAAACGAAAATTAATGAATACAAAAGACCCAAAAATTTAATTTTATTCGGATAATTAATTGCTTTTATGAATTCGCCTAGGGTCATGAAATTTTAACTAAGCCCTAACATGGTCTTAAGTTCAATTAAAAATAACAAACGATCGCAATAACGCTGTAATTTTTCAAATAACACGGATAATTTAGCTTTCGCTCGAAAATCCTCACAAGGCAACCAGAATTTCAAAATTAAAGAGGAAAAAAAACGCCAATGTAAGTAAATTACAATTTAGTAAAAAAAAAATTATCTTTCTTGACAAGATAGTTATCCCATACAAGCATGTAATCGTAATATGTTTCAAGTAAAAAAAAGCTTTTAGTATAGTAATCCAGAGGGAGATAAAGTCACTTTCCAGAAACATAACCCAATTATTATAAACTCGGTATATATTTTGCTTAAATATGCCATGCATTAATGTTTACGTTAATCGAAAAGATAATATGAATAATATCTGACTGTCGTTTATATAATCTATCAATAGGCGATATTATCGGAAACATATATATTGTTCATGAAGATTACGTTATTTATTCTCATGTGTTTGAATAATAAATCCCTACGACGGAGTGTATTACAGCAAGTTATTGTTACTTTAAAAAAATGAGAAAAACCTAATAATTTGATCGAAATACGGATGGATACACGGTTACTTAGTGCGTTGCGTAAATCAGTACAAAGTAATTTTTAATACGAACATTTAAAAACATAGGTGGTGAAATAACTCAAGGTAGAACTGCTAAGTCACAAGATATAAACTGATAGTATAGCGCTCTTCACTAATTTCATGGAAAGTAATCAATATTCAGAATGTGTGTGAAGTAAATAAAAAAATCATTCGTACTCGTGTTTCATAATTAGTCGATTACAGAGGGCGCGCTTAGTGTATAAAAATAGATAACTTGATAAATAACAAATAAAGGACAAACGGGCAGACATTTTAACTGAACAAATGATTCTACAAATATACTGAAAAATATTTTCTTGTATGTAAATAACTTTATTTAACACACGCAAATTACAATTATTACTAATATTATTGCCACTCCCTATTTCAAAAAATCGTAGTACGGACTATTCGTTTATCTTCCTGAATTGCGTATTTAGACCGGTAGTTACAAACTATATAATGATGACGTGCATATTTGGATGTGAAGTATGAACTAAAATATTAGTGTTATTGGCTGACAACCAGTAGTCATAAAATATGACGAATATACTAGTACATTAAGGTAACCTTATAGTTTTTATTTTGATTAGAGAGGAGATGTAATTTTTGTTTAACACTTTTAATCATAAATACGTGATTTTAAAATTCAATCGATTTTCTATATTGGTCATTAATTAAACATTGAAAGATGGAAAAATACTGAATACATGTAATCCATTTCCACCGCATAATGAGATACATAAATATATACGCATAAATCAGAAACTTAGCATATAAAGCTAAGTAAGAAGATTTACGTTGTTATTTCAAAATACGAGTAAAGTCATTGTCTATTAACCTGTCCAGGAGTGAGTTTTTAATTAGTGTTGCACAATTGTATGAAAGTTTTTTTCATTATTCTAGCTGTAAATATTACATTTTATTAAATGTATGCAATAC
>JAPMAE010006057.1:0-12690 GCA_036584705.1 Rhyacophila sp. 25_7
TAAAACAAATATTAAAGATGCACCATCCTCTGGAAGGCCAATGGATGTTGATAACGACACAATTAACACGTCGATTGAATCAATAGGCGTCTAACAACACGAAACATATTTGTAGATGAACCTTTGAAAATAATTTGAAATAAATTGGATATTCATAAGCTCGATTTTTGGGTAAAAAAATGCCATTCCAACAATATTTATTTATAATATAATAGCTAGTAGATTGATACTATTAGCCGCGAGTTCGTTAGAGAATTTGAAAGATAGTTATCTAAAAATAATTTTGAAAAGATCGTTCTTCGCGATCCGGAAACGTTCTTAATGTAAAACGTAAATGTCAGCTGTGAACCAGTGGCGAGCCGTCCATAGATGTGGCGCATGCCCTAAAATATTTTAAAAAAATCAAGTGTAACCTTATATTGAATTTTTGTGTTAGTTTATTTTGTATGTTACGTTGTTGGAACGCTTTAATAATGTGCAATTAACATAGTCTATTGAGTGCTGATGTTATAAGCGCAAAGCATCCAAATGGCCATGGTATGCGCATGCGTAGTTCTTCCGCTTAGTCTGCTTCAGACTACCGTTTAGTTGCAAAACATCAACGATGCATGCTGTGTTTGCATTTCTATGGACAGTTTGTGGGTTCGCTGTTCGTTTTGAATCCGCTATCGTTTGATATTTTCCAGTATTTTGTTAGTGCTCATTTATATATATTTCTATATATAGATGGTATATTTTTTTACATTCTTTTAATTACCGCGCTTCAGTCAAAAACAATTTGAGTTAATTCATCTACATCAAAGAATTTTGTAAAAAGAAGGGCAGAATAAAGCCATTTTTTTTCAATAGCATGCGTTGTTTCAAAAGTCATCGCCCCCCACTGCTGTGTACTTTAATGATGTATGCGTGGAAGTTACAGTTCTTTGTCACTATTTCTATGTCTTACAAATTTCATATACTCATAAATATTCGTACAATCTATAATGTCAAAATAGTACATATTAGTAGTTGACGCTAGGGCGTCCTGATTTCTTACCATTTGTAACGTCTTAGAAACGTATGTATCATTTATAAATCGTGAAACTTTATCTGGAATTTATACTACTTAATTCATCATTAATCCGTTTTTAATGCAAATTTTTTCGTCCGCCATTTTTTAAATAAAATATTCGCCAAACTTTGTCATCAAAATTAACGAGTAACGATCTGTTTTCAAGGGTACAATTTTCAGGCAGTTTCATAATATTTTTAACGAATATAATCGACCATACCTTAAACAACAATGTGTAAGAATCGAGATTCATCGTATATTGCAATTAAGTAAGGTCGTCCATAAACCACGTAACGCTTTTTCTTACATTTTTTACCCTCCCTCCCTCCATGTAACACCATATAGACATTCAGCTTGACCCCACCCTCCCTCCTCTCAAAGTTACGTAACTTTCCGAATTGACAGATTAACTGCCAGAATCGAGTTAACTCGTACAACTTTAAACGTAGTTTGCTAGACAAAATTAGGATATTTTGGATGAAATATAGAAGTGCCGATATATGATTATAATATGGTCATTAAAAACAAAGTCACGATAAAGAAACATTCAATACACTTTTTACAGAAATATTTAGGTTTCACTTTTGTTTAAAAATTCACAGCTTACCAGGTTGTGACATTAAATCTGGCATATAAAAGGTTAAATAGGAATGCAATTTATAATCAACTCCTACACACTTTTTGAGAGGTAAAAGTGTTACGCAACAATCAAAATTAACCCACCCTCCCCCTTGTAACGCCATGTAGATGTTGGTGGTCACCCCTCTCTCCCCTTCAAGAGCGTTACGTGGTTTATGGACGACCCCTAATTTCCCTAAAAGAATACGTTATGTTATACTTTTTTTTTGACCATATGCGCTCCGAAACGAAGCATATGGATCTCCGCAATGTGAAAATTGTTCGACAGTTTTTTACGAGTGATAATTGTCAATTGTTAGCTCACCTGTTTCGGGTTCGTGTTCTGGCGACGATACAAATAAATAAACATTTGAACATTTTCGCAACCAGCACGAACCTTGAACCCATGACCCCCGCTTGCTGGGCATACGCACTATCCACTAGTCTAACGAGTTATACGTGTGTTGCAAATTCGACTGTCATACGTATTTACAATTGGTCTTCATTGTCTTATTTATAATCATATAATAATTTTAAGCATCTGTTAATATTCTTGCATATAGTATAAGGCATTCGTATGGTCAGACTAATAACAAGATAAATTATCATAGATCAGCAGCATGCGTTTGGATCGTTCGTATACATTTTCATGAGAATTTTCTCGGAAAAGAACACAAATCGTGGTTGACGAGAAAATTAAATATTGAAGGAAATAAATTTGAGGTTATCTTATGTCAAATCCGACCCTGCCACCATTTCTCCTGATAGTGACAATTGCCGTAACACGTATACGTATACATACACAATAGAAATTTATTGCAAAGGGGGTTTTCACGAATTGCCAGTGTAGGTTTTATCAGTCGGTGTTGCCACATCGTTTTGAGGACTTCTTTTAGTAGAAAAAAACAGATATTTTATACGAAAAGCTATTCGATTAAAATTTCAACGAAATTGATGAATAAATATTGTATCAAGGTGTCTTTATGCGAAAAGAGAATCCAAAATATTTTCCCGCATACACTTCTGACAGTCTATTGGCTTTCGAATATGATATTGCGTTGTCACTTACATTATTTGACTTTATTAACCGATGCCATGATGCAATGATGCCAGAAGCGAGTTGACTCACACAACTTGAAACTTAGTTTGCTGGACATTTTGGATGATTTCAAATATGGAAACGCAGATATATGACTATAATATGGTAATTAAAAACAATGTCATAACAAAGAAATACTCAATATACTTTCAAAAAAGTAATAAGTTTCTATTTTTACTTAAAAATTCTGAGCGTACCCCGGGTTGTGACATTATGCCTGGTACAGAAAATGTTATAGGAGTGAAGGTTGTGTTTCTTTGAAATAGTCTTACAAGTCTGGTATTACAATATTTGGAAAAAAAAAATATAATAGTTGTAGCTATATATGGTTGACGTTTATGTATGACATGGTTTTAAATATATTTAGGCAAAAGTTAGGTTTATATGAAGCGAGAGGGGACCGACTATTTGCTAGCTAAAGTCATTACTTCTTCAAATAGTTATGTGCATTGTTAGATGCTATCTATTAACGAAGAAATTTAAAGAATTTGATTAATACGAAGCAACGAGCACAGAATTTTTTTAAATATGAATACATCACATTTATGAAAAGAAAAAATATAATATACTGTAATGGAGACAGTAAAAGTGTTGTTATTTGTAAAACATTTCTGATGTCTTTTGTTGTACGGTATTTATTTACTGATTTTTCGATATTGTCAACGAGGTGTGATATATTTTGTTATGTGCTGTAGTTATAATACTAGAGAGCAGCACAGAAAGTAGGCTTGTTGAGTTCAATGCCCTTATTCAACAATAACTGAAACTAAGCACGTCCTCTTTGTTCAGAAATATTTCTATTTTGAAAAATTATTTGTGGCAAATGTTGGGCATTTTCGAGCGCCACCTGGGAAATTCTTGATTTCTTATCTGGCAACACGGCGCAGGCGACAGCCAGGTGAACTATTCTCAAACTCGATTGCGCGAATCGAAAAAAAACCCGCAAAAAGTATCTATCCATCCGCGGTGGAACGAAAAAGTTAAATACACTTTCAATAGAAAGTTTGCTTCGATGGAAAGCATCAGCGCTGTTTTTTCGATCGCAATAGTTTTCGGTGATATAAACACGAAAGTTACGAAGAATTTATCTTTAGATTTTTGTTCCGTTTTGGAAGTTATATTATCTCTCACTGACGCTAAGAATTTAAATATGTTTTTGCGCAATTGATTATTTACAACGTTCTACACCAAATGTGTTTTGGCATGCTGGTTTTTTCTCATTTTTTTTAACTTTATATAAATCATTAAATGAACAGCCTTCTTTTCCTTTACAATTTGGGTGCATATCATGGGGGCAAGTATTAGTTTATTGATTAGATCAAAAATAACAACTCCAGTTGAAATAAAATTTACGAAACGCCGATGATTTAGAAATATCATTTGCAATATATTCTCACGCGTGTCTACCCAAAGAGTTCACTATCGATAGATAATATAACCATGAACGAAATGATTCATCCAACAAAAAAAAATGTGCATAAAATAACTTAACTGTATATTTGAATGAAAATCACAGTAAATAGTGACAATAAAATGCTACTGGTTATTAAATCGCATCCAATGGTGAGAGACCAATAATTGTTAACGAATCGCGCGGTCGTTAATAATTGTAAATATTAAAGAGCTTTTTGCAGAAACGTTGCCAGTATCACAATAAAAATTATACCTGATGTATCATCATATATTTCTTTATGTAGCAAAATCGATTTTTTAAATGGGAGGCTATTACGTCCCGTACAGTTTATTGAATTTTCAAATTTAGCCTGCTGTAGAAAAAGTTGCTCAACAATGATATGACGTATTGAAAACATGAAACGAAGTAATATATATTAAATCAACAATTTGTATAAGGGTTTTCCATTTTCCTAAAAGTTAAAGATTCTTAAAGTGTTTTCATAATGTTCTGAAATACCTTTGTGTTTTTGGTATTAGAATTTCTAGCTGTACGAATCACACTTTAAGAATCTCTGTATACATTGTTCCTTTCGGTTTCACCTGGCGTTAGTGTTTCTTTTCTATTACGTTTTCGTTTCCTGTCGATTGTGAAAAAGTTCTTTATGACAAATTTCACATTTCTAAACACGTGGTCAATGTTGCCTTGAAACATGCCCGGTCCCATTCTGTTAATTAAAATTTACATGGCCGATGTAAATAAAGGAATATACGAGTATTATGTTACATATTATAACGTATCAGAAATACTGTCTATGCAGCCCAGTGAATTTCTAGACACTTTTTAAGCCTGATTTTGCTACATTGGCGTTTTGAGGAAACGAAATGCTTTAGGAATACAAATAATACTCGTATGTGTATGGGAATCAGGAAACATTGGCAAGTCATTTTTAACATTCAGTGTCATTTGATTGAAATTTGTTGTTAATAATGTTGCCGGTGACGTTTAGTTTTTACCTCAAATGGAACAGATTCTATAACAATCCCAAACGATATTTGATTTGTATCGACTGATTTGGAGGTGGCTTTAAATAATTTCGGTATCAAATTGACCTAACTCACCAAGCTATATAGAATGGGAACTACAATGTGTAAATGCCGCCATACACCATGTGGATCGATGATATACAACGGCTTGGATGACTGAATCCAATTGGCTTGAAGAAAGAGTATTTTCAGCACTTGGCAAAGCCAAACCCAACGTGTCATCTTCACTTTGGTCATAATGAGAGGTTGCAGAATGTTTCCTTATCATCCTGCATACTGCAATACACTGCATAAAATTAGAGGCTGTCCTAAAATTTAAATTAATCTTTATGTTATAATTTCATGTTATAGGATTAAATTCGGATAATAACGCGATGTCTAGAAAGAAAATGGAATTTTTCCTGGAGATGGAATATCCGTGTTACCGGTTTTATATTCAAATATCAAGAGGGAGGTAAATATACGTAGATGCCAGGAGAATAAGATGCGTCACCTTTTCCCCACTGGTTTAAACCCATGATTCAGCGTCGCCGAATAAAAAAAATCCACCCCTCACTGGAGTGCCGATAAGTGGTGCGAGGGGAGGATAGGTGGCCACGTCGGGCGCCCGCATTTGAATATACCGATGACTCGGCAGGATTTTTGTGTTTTTTTTTTCATTCATTCCTTCGTCATCCTTCTGGCCGCGAGACTTCGCTCCCAGTCGATACACTTGTCTGACACTTGACGCGACGTAACAATCGTCCCACTGCCGGCGGGTCGTTTTCATCCGCGAGGGGGCGCCAGCCACCACGCCTGCAGGGACAAGTTACCCGGCGGGTTGAGTTTTGTTGAATTTACACCGGTTATATCGTCGAGTCTGATACTATTTTATTGAAGCAAGTCGTATAATACATACAAATATATTTACTTGTAGTCGGGCCATCATTGTTGTCTTTGTAGACGTTGCCAAATGTGTTCCTTAAGAATTTAAAATGGGGAAGGTGATCGTTTGGAAATTTTATTCGTAGAATGGTAATAGTGTATTTTGCTCTTCGACTAAAAGAGTTGTTCTTCAACATAATATGATCGAGATTTACAAGTTTGGCAAACTTGAGATATCGACATAGTGTAGTATATCTTGCAACGCTCATTACAGTGACATAGTCAGTTATGTTGTAAAAACTATACTAGAAAAGAATATAGCGAAAGGAATATTACACTATGTTATATATTATCTGAGGGATGCAACATCAAAATGCTTCTGAACAGCTGTAGTGAGAACGTGCCATTTTTGACATAGTGTAGTTTTCCTCCCAGGTACAGATTTATACATTTTAATTATATTATGGAGAATACAAAATTAACGTAAATGTTAGTGCAACGGCTTTTTTTTTGTACAACCCTATGAAACCTTCATACAGATTAAACGAAGCGAAATTTTCATCGTTTTTAAGTAAATATTTCAGTACAAAGTAAGCAGTGAATGTGTTCAGCATGTGGTATTCTTATGTTATTAAATACTTTTATAATATGGGAAGACAATTTTTGTACCTTATTCGAGTTATTTCAAGACAGTTATAATATATTATAATATATGTTATAATATATATTTTAAGACAGTTATTTCAGCATAAGTATTTTACAGTACCATAAAGTATACTCTAATCTTATTGATAACAGATTTAATTTTTCGGTTGAAATTGATAACATTAAAATACTGCGTGCATCGTTTTGACCAATTCTCGGCAGAAGATCGTAAGCGTAAAAAATGCATTTTTTATATGATTATAAGTAATCCTCGTTAATTCCATGTTACTCGTGTCTATCTATTCATAAGTCAAATTGGTCATCAATGTTTTCAGCATTAATAAGAAATCATCATTCCTAGAATTAGTTTTCAATTATGTTCTTGATGATATGTATCTGTAAAGATTTTTTAGAAGAGTGTCAACTGTTGGTCTGCAAAAGATGAGGTCATTAAGAAAATCATATTCAACATTGTATGTCACCACTAGTTTGTTAGCTGAAACTTGAATAATTATTTCCTATTGTAATAACGAGGATCGTCTTAAACGTAATCCTTGGATTTCTAATCCCATCTTGAAAGTTGTGTAATCATGAGCACTTGATCCACATGAATATGAAAGTCTGATAGAGTTGCCTTCTGATATCACTCTGGTGTCCAAACATTAAATGCAATCGATATCTCGATTTTGGTTATTTCCGATAAAGAATATCCATATTTAAGCTCATAAAGCTATGTAAATGTTTGTCTTTTTTAATTCGCTATTGTGCAAAAATAAAACTTTTTCAACCATAGAGGTCGCCGATAAACCACGTAACCTTTTTTCTTATGTTTATTTAAACGTAACACCATGTAGACCAATACTTCCCAAATTGGGAGTCGCGTCCCTCTTAGGGGCCGTAGGTTTTCTTGCGGGAGTCGTAGGTTTTCTCGCGAAGGCCGTGAATTTTTTCTGTAGAAAATACAAATACCTATTTATGAATATTTTTCCACATTACATATTTAGTCAATGTACACCGCGCACCCATCTCATTAAATTGTTTTTGTAGGCTTCGTGTATATATAGTTTTTATTTTTAAAAATTGTTTATAAATAAGTTATTATTTTGTGATAAAATGTAAGCATTTGTCTATTAATATGCCATTATGAATGAATATAATGCCAAATATACTTTTTGACAAGTACAATATTTTTTTTCGAGGGGCTAAAAGTTACGTAACTTTCCACATTAAATAGGAATGCAATTAACAACCAACTCCTATCTTCTTTTAAAGAGAGAAAAAGTATTACGTAACAATACAAATTAACCCACTCTCCCCCTTGTAACGCCATGTAGACTTTGGTGGTCACCCCTCCCTTCCCTTCAAGAACTGTACATGGTTTACGAACGACCCCATCCACCAAACAGGGAAATCGAATGAGTATGACTTCGTCTCAGAAACACCCCTGTAGTCACGAATATTATTTTTTGTAGCAAAGAAGTTGTAGCAGATGTCCTATTATATAAAAATGTAATTGAATCGCATTAGATGTAATGAATAAAATACCAAAAACGTTAGCTTTCGGTCGTTTTGCGAAATATATGTCCTGTTTTTACCAGTCCGCAGGCGTAAAAGGGTTGACTGCTCCGAAATACCTACGGTATTAGTACGAATTGACGAGAGTATTCTTTCGTCAAATGTGTGCGTAAATTTTCAGGTTTGCACTTCGGCTCGTTGTTAAGGGGGGTCGTAAAGATAATAAATCATCACATCACCCCCGTACATTAGTGTTTATCTCTTATTCCAGGCAATGAGGCAATACTAGTTAGTAATGAAAGTTTGTGCACACATGTATAGCCGAAATACAAACAGAATCACGGCGCCCGGTGACTGGTCGCTTAGTCAATAGCGAGACATTTTATTGACTAATATCTCTAGAAGTTTTCTATTTATGGGAGATTCGTAGATGCTAGAAACCAATTATTTGGAAGTAAAGTACGAGAAATGTTGCTAAAATTTACCTCTGCTATTTATTTAGCACTCGATTTTTATTCGTATCATAATAGCATATCTCGACATTCAATCGTAATGTAACACACAAATTTGTAAAATATCGTATATGAGCGGAAATAAACGTATTTACGGTAGTCTTTTGCTTAGCCCTGTACTTGTAATATGCGGTTTACAGATTGTGAGAAACCTTTGCTCGAAGTGGCTACACGTTTGATATAAATTCCATTGAATAAGTACGAATTTTTATTAGTGAACATATTTATATTTTAGCACACCGATTATTAATATAAAATGTACAATTTTTATATCATTGTATGTTTTTTAATATGATAATTATATACTTTCGTGACTTGCATGAATTATCTTGATTTAAATATATGCGCTTTTTTTGTCGGATATAGCTTTTAGTCTAGTTTTTAAAAAAGCGTTACGAAACTTCATCTTATCTTTTCTATGTGATGTAACTCTCGTATAACTCGATTTTATCTAATGTCCGCGTCATACAAAAGTAAATTGTACACGATCTTCATCAGTTAAACGGAATCTGTCGAATGGAACAATCATCACCAATATTTCGCAATAATTAGTTATACTGAAGACTCGTGTGCTTCGTTTTAGAGCGGATATATTATGTAATAGTTGATACAAACTACAGTAGCATTATTCGGATTTAGAACCGTTTTTTGCATAAATGACGTTGCACTTGTATAATGTATGATTTTAATAATCAATTATAGCTTATCAGATGCATGAAAATATTACTTATATCGGTAATTTTTTTTCGTAATTTTCCTTTCAATTACATTCTTTATATTCTTTTACTGTCCATAAGATTCCGCGTAACCAATGTTTTTAGATTATATATATGCGTATATGTAATGTCCAGCGATTTTGTCTGGGCATATAATAAAAACCGGAGCTGAAATTCGATTATTACGGTTGTACGCTCGAAATCTGAACTAAAAAAAACACTACACTGGAAAGCGTTGGGGGCCTAGGGTTTTACTGGATGCCAATATCCGCCCCGATGATGATAAAACGGGTAGTGACGGGGGATGGAAGTTTAGTTACGAATCATAGTTAAGAAGTAATGTAAAGAGAGTATAACTTTTTTGTTTTCAATCATTTTATTTTCAGCTTTATTCCACTCCCTGGCTTATCTAATAGTTTAACGATTTTTCCTGGATCATCAAATGAGAAATATTATATTAATAGAAATTATACAAAAAATCTAGGATTTTACATTCTGCCCTGCACACATACGCACGTGTTTTCGTTTATTTTAAAGTTAATTCATGTAAAACGATGGTCGTACTTTATAATTATAAAAATAAACACAGTTAATTAAAAAAAAAAGTGTTTACATAAAATCTAACACGAGTCGATTTTTTTCTTTGATTAGTTCTGCGTGAGTATGTTTTTGAGTAATCACTGTTTTGATTGTGGATCGTAAATAATAAACCATTATTTGTACATTAGCGTATCGTCTAGATAATCGATACTAATTGAGTTGTTCAGTGATACAGGTTACACCTCCTTAAATACAATTTTCGGGTAATCGCATCACTATTTGATTTTTTCAAGCGTCAAAAATACATTACTTCAATTTAAATATTGTAAAAAGTCTGCATTTAACTCTAATATAGTGTTTTTAACTTTACGTTCACATATTGCAAAAGAGTTACCTAATGGTAAAATGATACGACAGTTAATCTTTCTATACATATCTGTCAAAACATTACTTTTTCCACATTTTTCATCAATACTGTTTTTTTATGTTACAGTATTTGTTATGAATCAGTGCTGATCGCCCACAACGTCGTATCTTAAATTGAATCACCTACGGACAATGCATTCATAGCATAGTCGAGGATACACGTCTTTCAACATTTTTTTATTCAGACTAAAAAGTCCAACGCATGTTTAATTTATTACGGGCAACTTATTTTATAATACGTTAGCTTTAAGCTATCTAAGGTATACTTTATATTTAAGTCAATACTGAGACCTTTCAATATTCTTTATAATTCACTAAGACTGTGCGTATTTATTTACGAGAATCTTCAAGCTATTGTATATTTATGATTTGTTCAGGTGTTATTGTGATATGAAATTCGTAAGAATTTACCCATACCTACAAGTACACGGTGAATAAGAACTATCGAGTTATATTCTACATGAATGTATAAATTCTGCAATAGAAAAAGTAATCAGGTAAAAATTAAAATTGTACCATTTGTATAGAGAATTTACTTGGGGTACCTGTTCGTCGAGACAGATCAATTAAAACTAAATCACACACTATCCAGTCAAACGCCCGTATCATATTTTAGGAATGAATAATAACACCATAGATTAAACGGATTAGGAAATGAAAATTTCGTCACAATCCATTTGAACGTTTTTATTTATTATTTATTGAAAACTCTAAAACCAATGGTTAATATTACTGCTTTGAATTACATTTCATCTTACAAATTATATGGTACTATAGGTAGGTGATACTATGTAGTATCTGTCAAATAGGCATCGACTTTCAATATTCTCCAATAGTTCAAACGAAGTTAAAATAAAACATTTGTACCGGTGACTGTGCATAAATTTTGCGTGTTTATTTGCCCGAATTTCCCTTCGGGCTTTCAGAGTTCGACATTGACCCTATCTGGGCAGTGAGATTTCCCAGTTACGTAATGCTGAATGTACCTGCAGGCCAAACACAACGTTTTCGCCAGCGATGTGTTTCCCCGCCATAGCAACGTCGCCGACTCCGACAATTCGGCGCGTTTCCATGCGACGCCGCTTTACTATAGATATTTTCAAATTACATCGCTTTTTAATTGATTATTTCTGTTACAAGTTTAGCGAATAACGTTGCTTCGCTTATTATTAGAAAACTTACAAACATAAAAAATGTGTGTATTTTGATTAATATACCTGCACGTAGCCCTATAAGAATTTCTACCGCCTAAATAGACTTACTTAGACCTTAACCTGTCCAGTAGTGAGTTTTTTAAATTACGCCTGCACAATTTGGTGAAAATTTATTCATTAATTTTGCTTAAATTTTTGAATTTTATTTAATATATGCAATGCTATTGTTGTATAATCTTTATTTGATATATAAATAATATATATATATGAGTATTTTATTGCTTACGTCTATACTTCTTCAAAGCGAATTTTTAGCAGATGCATATGCGCGTCTGTACCTTGGACGGGTTAATTAATAACTTCAAACTAGACACTATATCGATGGTGATTTGGCAATATGTTCTATCTTAAAAATTGCTACATTTCATACGATATTTTAGTTTAAATATTAATATTAGGGCTTAAAGAAAAACACGTATCTTTTTAAAAAAATGTTTATTTATAAAGAATGAATAACTTACTTTTAATATAAACAAACCTTAAACACTAATAACTGCGGATGTATTGGCGCCAAAAAAAATCTTTGACAATTAGTACAAATTGTTTTTTTTTTTGCCATTTCGGGTATTACATAATATATTATTTCTTTCGTAGTGGAAAATATTTGTACAATTTGGCGTACAGTTCAAAAAGTACTAAAAAGGGAAATAATAAGATAGGCCAGGCCATATTGTCAGATCATCATTGTTATGCCTTTCGCTGATTATTCTGTCCATCCAACAAATTATTGCTGGACTCACTTTTAGCAATGCTATTTGTTACTTATATTTTGAAAGCTCGCACCACTATCGAATATTTAATACTCGAGTGCATATAGTCAGCCCTCGTTTAATGCTGATATTTCATAAAATCACCGCATTATGCGAGACCCATTATATAGAAGAACTAGGGTTTTAAATTAGGGCTAAAAGTGCTTTTGAACACGCTTTAGATCAGGGATAAATTAAAATCAATATTTGTAAATCAAAACGTGTATTTATTATGCAACTTAAAGAAAAATTTGAATATTTGACAGGACACGATCACAAAACCGACTGAAAATGTTTTTTTA